>JAXBDA010000896.1:0-67379 GCA_036023075.1 Gaultheria prostrata
TTAAGGTTTGAGCTGGGGACTGGACAAAGAGTAGAAGAAAAGTAAGTACACGAGAAAGTGATGGAAAATGTATTTGGAAAATTATGTAAGTATGGAAGGAAGTGGGTATGACTATTTCAATATTTTGTTGTTTGTTTTTAATGAGTTGGGGCGTAAAACACTCAATTATATTATTCTGATCGTGGTGCTTGAGGACCCGAGTCGTTACACAAGATTTGGGCATTCCATGCCTAAAATAAATATGACGACAGACGAGACAGGAAAAGGACGGACGAGATGTGAAGAGGACGGATGAGACGATACATGGCGTAAGAATTGACGAGATGTGATTGATCAGACGAGAAGCACCAAACTAGACGGGTTTGTGACAGAATATGATGGAGATGTGTTACATGACGAGAGGGAGACGAGAGGAGCTCAGGCTTAAGAAGACGTGACGTGAAGACGAGGATTGATCGATCCGCCAAGCGGTTCAAGTTATGATCAGACCTAAGTTCGACATGTGGAACAAGGAACGACCTACTCCTTGTGTGATGAGATCAACCATCAAAGTGGTTAAAGGGGCTCGAGGAAAAGGAGCCAAGACGAACAATAGACGGTTGTTCCTAGAGACAGAGAAAATGACAACAGACGGTTGTCCAACGAGACGTGACAACGAGAGACGGACATATTGATGAGAGGTATCAAGCTTAAGGGGGGATGTTGAAAGATAAGCTTGATTTATATATTTCACGTGGGAATTAAGAGTCAAAGATAGGGAGGCAAGTGGGAAGATTTTGGATTGGCAAGACAGTGGGTTTTGTGGACTTTGGAGATTGCATTCACACCTCAAGAGACCTCCTATAAATTGAGTCTATGTATCAGTGTGGGGAAATAAAAGAGAAAAAGAGAAGAGAGAGAGAGAGCAGAGTAGAGAGAGACGTGAAGGAGCCCTTTATGGGGCTCCCCCCACCACCAGTGAGAGAAAATTATCTAGTGCATATGTTGAGTGTGTGAGACTAAAAGAATGTGTGTAATATATTCGAGTTATAGATTAATACAAAGAGTTGAGTTTGGGTGTGTGCTATATTTTTCTTATTTTTCCCAACATAGCAGACCCCTACGTGTCCTTGTTCCGACCATATTATTTCAATTCTGCTTTCGATCTCTGAAAAATCCAAAAATTTCAACGAGGCTTATTAAAATGCGTAGATCAACACTTTATTGTCCAATTTTGAAGAAAAGCATCAACTCCTAAAAATAAATTATATCGTGCTACCATTTTGTCCAATCCCAAAAACATTGACTAAAAATACCCTTTTAACCTTCACCATAATTCTAGACCATAATCAAGATTCACTAACCTAATTAGAGTCACGTAAGTACTATTTTAGAAACGGGGTTTTACATGCTCGCTCTTTGTCGTGATACCATCTTATATAGGGTCCTTTTAATCTTTGTAATCTTATCTTGAAATTAATAAGTAGCAATTTTTTTTTGATGTTAAAAAAAAAAAAAGAGTTACAATTGTGTCCTACCATAGAAATGATAGAATCTCTACTTGAGCACAAAAAAAATTTGTATATTGGCCACATATTCATGAACAACATCACAAAAATTTAGGGCTGCACAAAAAAACCGGTAAACTGTGAATCCGGTTCGGACCGAACCGATCCGTACGTTTTGGAATTTAATTGTGGATTAATGGTCCGGACACAGATTCAAAAATAATAAAACATGACTCGCGGTCTGGACACAGATTTTTATTTTGAAATCGTGGATTAACCAATCCGAACCGTGAGATTTTTATTATATATAATTTTGAAAATATATATCCGTGTATATATAAATAATTTACCACTTTTAGAAATATTGTCAATTTAATATAGGGTTATACTGTTATCTCCTATCAAATCTAAACTGTCTTTGTATATGCATTTGTATTTTACCACTGTTATACTATTATCTCCTATATATGCATTTGCATTGGACTTTGATGAATTCAGTAGTTCACTATTTTTTTATTTTTTTTTATTTTTGTATTAAACTGCCTTTATTCCTATTCCACTATGTAACTGAACTAAGCTACATGCTTCTACTGCTACTTGTTTTGGCCCTAGTTGTAGCTCCAATATCACATGCTCCATCTAAGCTATCTCTGTTTTCTACTTTGGATTTGTTTGGATTTTATTTTGATGAAATTGTTTGTTACTTGCTTACGTATGACATGTAATCCGCGGATAAAACCGGAACCGATCTGTTGGAATTGTGCCTTGAATTAAAGACGTTCGAAGAAATGTACAAAATTCGGTGTGGAAAGACGTTCGCAGCTGTGTTGGTCCGGACCTTGGTGTCGGTGGTCCGGACCAAGGGCTCCTTAAGCTTGTCACAACACCTTTGGTCCGGACCTTGGTATTGGTTGGTCCGGACCAAGGTTTATTAAGCTTTGGAAGGTTACAACAATGTTGGTCCAGACCACGGGTACCTTGGTCCGGACCACGGGTGCTGAAAGTGCGCGGCTGCGCGTTTTTAAGAGGGGTTTTGACCTAATTTTTTGTACTTTCTTATAAATAGGAGTCTTGTGCCCTCCTAGGCTTTGGACTTCTCGAGTGAATCCCTTTGTGGGAGCCCCCATGGGGTTCCCTGTAGTATGTTAGGGTTTCTTGGTTGTTCCATTGATAGTCTTTAACTCTTGGGATTGGATATAAGGGTTTTTTGCTTGTGTCTTTCGTGTTCTTGAGACTTTGTCCCTAGATATCATTTGGGTGTTTCAATTGGAGTTATGGGTATAACCGGCTCTTTGTATTCTCTCCCCATTCATAGTGAATCATTTCTCACTCTTCGCCCGTGGACGTACCTCTAGAGCTTCGTGCTTGGGGGGGAACCACGTAAATCTTTGTGTCCTTGATTTTCGCTTGTTGGTTTGTTTTTTCTTACTTCGTGGCCTGTCAAAACACGATCCGTGACTCGCAGATTGGATTGGAACCGGACAATGAGACTTTTGGTCCGGACATGGATTGTATTTTCTAAAAAACATGACTCGCGGATTATGATTGGATTCATGCCAATCCAATCCGATCCGAACCATGTACACCCCTACAAAAATTCATAACCAACACCACAAAACTCATTTTTTGCCAACATTTTTATTTTTCCTGCTTTTTGAACCACAAAATTCAAATTCAGATATTGGACCACAGAAAATCATGTATTGGAGAAAAAATATTGTAAAAATAACAACAAAAGTTCTTATGAATTGAATTACAAAATCTTGTAATACATGTCACAAAAATTCATAAAAGGAGCCACAGAAGTTTGTGAAATAAACTTTCACAACATTCACAATTTCGGTTACAAAACTTGATAAAAGAGCCATAAGAGTTCGTGAGCAGAAGAAATTCCCGTTCAGTTATTGCCCTTGAAACAATTAATATATGATGCGAACCATTTGGGTTCGATTAAATAAATAAAAAGCCATATGATAGCAATAACAGAAGTGGCAATCGTGACACCGTGAGAATGAACCAACATGGCGTAAGTGCCAGAAATGAAACCGAGCGTCATCGCAATAATGGCAATAAGGACAAGACCGAAGCCTTTCATATAGCATATTGCCTTTTTCTTATCATCTTTGTAAAGTGTCGCAACGGCATAAGTAAGTACAGAAGAAGTGGAGCACATCACCGCTATCGTGTTGGCTATGACAAATACTCTGAAACCAGCTTTTCGCATTAGAACTGCCAACCCCTCCTCTGGACCTTGGGATTGATAGCCACCTGGTATAGTGAAACCGGCTGCAAAGGTGATGGTTGCTATGATTGTAGCTACTAACATGTGGATCTGAGATGTATTTTTCTTCGCTTTCGCTTTATCTTCAGTGATCATCTTCGCCTAAATCATAAGAATACGGGATCATAATGTTGATTCTGGTAATAAGTTAGCCCAAAAATACAAAATACAAACAAAGGCATTAATTTTAACAGCCTAATCAACAAATGTTCTCTTATCTCGTTTAACCAAAGCATAGTTTTAATTAGCAAAGATTAGTGTCTCAGGAATCAGTCTAGCGAATAGGGATGACCTTGAAAATAAAAGTGAGAGAGACGTTTATTGGGGTCTGATATTCAGTGCCGGCACAAAAGTTTCGGGGACCCAAAGCAAACTTCTTAAATAAGGCCCTCTATATATTTTATACGAAAATTGATCAACATAGACTCTTCAATAAAAGCCATCACAAAAGATTTACCATTATAAAAATTTTAACGTATATTTACCAAAAATAAATAACTATTACAATACTACATAATTTCATTGAACCCCACAACACGTGGAAGTTGAAGCATCTGTCGTTTTATTAATGTTTTAAAATTAGGCCTCAAATTACTAATAATTTCAATTTTGCCACCAAATTTTTGTGCCCGTTAAGCTTGGGTTGGGCTTGATTTTAGGTGTAGCAGACTTAAACAAAAGTAATTGAACCTAATATATAAAAAGTATTTGGTGCCCCTACTTTTAATAATTTTTGGGAGGCCGAAGCAATCGCTTCACTGGCTTGTGCTCTAAGCCGGTTATTTTGTGCACCCAACTAAAAAATGGATCAACATTATCACTTGGTTGATCCTAACTTATGGACACTATTTTTTTTTTCAACCATGGTTATGATTTTAACAACATAAAGATAAAATTAAGGATTATTCATCAATTTTAGAATCATTACCCACTTTCCTGTTTTCTTTGGAATCAAACATTTTGAGGAAGGAAAGCAACCAAAATTCCAACTCTAAAGAACAGACGCTGGACGCCCATTATCTCTTTCTTTTCCTTTTAATTTTAGTTTAAGCTGAACATTACATTAAATTTCTTTGCCGATCAAAAAACATTACATTTAATTACAAAATATAGGGTAATCTTGGAATGTCTTACTTAGTAAAACAATTTAAACAAAATCATGATTAACGTATCCGTTTTTTGACTTTGGCTCGTTTTTCTTTTATACCTTTTGAAGTTTCTGACTAGCTACTTAGAAATCCAAAAATAGACAAACATACAATAATTTTGAAGAAAAGGTGGCACAAGTGCAAATAAGTCCGTTCCATTAATTGTTCTTTGGGGGATTCACTGAACTCAGATTCTAAAGAGAAAAATGAAAAAAAAAAAAAAACTACTCTATATAGCTAATATTTTCTAGAAATTTGTAGCTAGATTGAGGATCAAAACACACTAAGAAAAACAAGGGCGTAGAAAAGTGCGAAAAACAGAATGGAATATAAAATATAGTGTACAGAATAAAACCATGATCGAAGAGAGCGAAAAAAAAAAAAATAGAACGGTGATGGACAAGTAGAATAGGGTCATAGGATGTAAAACTCAATATTCAAGTAAATCACTATTTTATTTAATTTTATTTTCAATTAACAGGTAACTATAGTTACTAACATTTTTTTGCTCTGGGTTAGTTGTGGGGTTTGTCTAGTGGACTTCGTTCCCTAGTCATGATGTTTCCTCATGTTTTTCTTTTCAATATTTATAACTCTTCAGAGATTAACAAAGTCATTCGCCGTTAAAAAAAAAATTTAGTTAGTAACATTGGTTAAAGATTTTAGTAAAGACCAAATTAAGCAAAATCTTATATTTCCAAGATGAGCTTAAATTCTTTCCGCATGAGGGAATCCCATGGTTTCCACCACCATGTGGATCTATAGTACATTCATTGCGATAATCTAGACTGTTCATATTGTAAGGCTGCAAAGTAGTATATCCACGCAAAAAATCAGTCCAATCGGATATTGATAGCTATATCAAAAATTGAACTGAAGTTTATAAAATGGACAGCCAAATTTTGTCAAAAAGTTTTTAAGTTAAACTGTCCATGGCCGTCTATTTAGAAATCAAAATTTAATTTCGATATACTCATTTATGTCTAATCAAATTGACTTTTTGCTTGGACATATATTATTTTGCATGTCCTAGAAAATAAACGTTCATATCACCTAAACAAATGGTAGGGTCCACACTAGGTGGCTGAACCCCTGCAGTTTCCACAAACTTCCTGTTTATTATAGTGAAGTTCCTCCTCCCGTGGACGTACCGAGTTTGGGTACTTGAGTATTTGCGTGTGATTGGTGTGTGTTCTAATGTGGACAAACCTGTGGGTGAGGCACGACATATTGTACTAAAGCATAATAATCATGTATGAATGTGCATATAATACATATCTATAGTTTCCAAAACGTTTACAAATATATACACTCGCGGTCTCGTCTTAAATGCTTTATACAGGAGACTGCATAACATTGACCTCGAAAAATTAAGTACTTTTGGAATTAAATTTCTAAATATTTCTACACTGTTCAAAAGATTTCATTGGCAAGTGGTGGGTAGCTCATGCAATCATGCGGTAGAGCTCTTGGATGCCCCCACACTGCATCCTCAGATCAAGTCACATTCCCTCTTCCCCATATGATAGATTATGAATGACAAATAAAAATAAAAATAAACATAAAACTCATTGAATACTTTCGAACAGTGTAAAGAAGCTCGAAAAAATATTTTAAAAAATACTTTTTTTTCTTAAAGTCAAAATGGCATGTTTTTACATAGTGAGCAATTAAATGGGGAATGAGAGTGTATAATAATATGTGTAAGTATATGCATGCATTTAAGTACCCGCTTACATAAATACATGTATGCGTACATATATCCAGGCATATCTAGTGTACGTTTCAGGTCATGAACATGGCTATTTACTTGCCTTTTGTAATTTGCATCAGCTCAATGTCAATTTAACTCAATTCGGGCCATATCGAAAAGGCGAAAACGAGCACCTTGGCGTTCTTTATCTTCTTTAAAGGCCACTCATATTTGAAAGTCGTTTGATTTAGAAATACCTTTTACTCATCTATCTCGGTTTTGCTTGACATGCAATGGAGAAACACTTTAAAGGTTATAAGTTATTAAGAGACTACTAAATGCAACATGAGTCGAGTTTGGACATTCATTTACCTCTTCAACGGGGGTCTCATTTTTGTTGTTGACAGCATACATATTTGCTATGCGGGGTCTAATGAAGTCATTCATGTCCTTCATCTCCGGAGAAGTAAGCAAGTGGCGAGGTGTGTTATCTTCATTGTCCTTTTGATTCACAAGACTTGTCCACATGTGCGTTTTTATGATATAGTCAATAACGCATTGTGCCTTCCTATGTAGGGCAATATGGAGAATATTTTGTCCTTTATCGTTGACCATCTCCCAACAGTCTGGACAATGAGATAAGATCTCTTCCATTACAGTATCATGGTTAGCCGCAGCAGCTCTGTGAAGAGGTGTCCACCCTTGTGCATCTGCCTTGTAGATTAGCTCCTTGTGTCCGACCAATAGCTTCTTTATACTCTCTGAAAGAGAATCAATACTTGTAAGCTAGCCGGTCCCAATATTTGGATTGTCCAAGCCCGAATCCAAGCTTGGTTGCTCGTTTAAAACATAGTGCCCTTGGTTTTTTTTTTTCAAAAATTGAATTTAGATGGACTACTATAAGTAAAAAAATAATTAAACATGGTATTTTAGGGTCATAATTTTACTAAAACAAACTTCTAAACTTTTATACACCATTAGAAAAAAAATGAATCAAATATGAAGAAGTACTGATCATACATTGTATTTTCTCTAACGAATCAAGTTATTAATATCAATTATAAGAATCTTACTTCTAACAATTAGAAAATTGATTGTTTTAATTTTTTTTATCAGTTCGTTCGAGTAAATATTTTAAACCCCTCACAATAAACGTGGGTCATGCGTAATAAATTTGTGTGGAACCTAATGTGAGAGATTATGTACTGTGTTGTATCCGGATGGTTGTGTTCGTATTATTTTTGTTGTTTCACACCAACTGTCTTGTAAAATTTTTAGTTTTGTCTTTACTCAATTTGTTTCGTGTTCGCTAGTTTTGCATCAAGTTTTGTGAGTCATTCATTCGTCTCGACGTTAGAAATTGAAAAAGTAAAAAATTAAAAAAAAAATTACACAGATGTTTTAGGAAAAAGCACAACGATCACCCCACCACACGTAGAAAAGGCATGACGACCTGTTCATGAACACAGCAAACCAATTTGCTTGTGTACTCTCTAACGTAAATCCTGAATAGTTTTTGACACCGGAATGGGATGAATATGGACCGAGTCTTGACATTAGAATTTTGGAAAAGGTGAAAACTGAAATGGAGAAGGGGAAATGAATTTATATATAGAGTAAAAGACGTTCGAATAAGCAACAGTTTGGTTAATGTTGGAATCTTATCTTTGAAATTAATAAAAAAACATTATGTTCAAAAAAAAAAAAAAGAGTTACAATTGTATCCTACCATAGAATCTCTACTCGAACACCAAAAAAAATTGTATATTGGCCACATATTCATGAACAACATCACAAAAATTCGTAACCAACACCACAAAACTCAAAATGTTTTGTGACGACATTTTTTTATTTTTCCTGCTTTTTGAACCACAAAATTCAAATTCAGAGATTGCACCAGTTTGGTTAAAAGGAACAGATGGGGCCTGTTGAACGCCGGAGAGGTGAGACTGATCGGACGTGACTGGTTGATTGGGAAAGACGTGACCGGCCAACAAAATGGAAGCAATCCACTGGAAGTGAATTTGATTTAAGTCACAGAAATCCTACACGCACAGATGCTATGCGAGAATCGTGCACAGATCGGCCTATGAGACCTGATGGTTCCGCACTAATAGTTTGAGCCGTTCATTAATAATGTTAAAATAAGTTTCCGAATGGTCCTTACAAATTCGGCTCAATTGGATAACTAGAAGTTCTTGATTTGTTCATTAATAATGTTGAAATAATTTTCCGAATGGCCCTTACAAATTCGGCTCAATTGGATAACTAAAATTTCTCGATCTAATTTTACAATTTTTCATTCAAAATCAATTATCCTAAACTCTGAATAAATTTTGAAGAGAAATTGAAGGATTGGATCAACCACTTATAATTATTTGATTAATCTAAATTTTTGTAGAGAGACTCAAAAACTTATTTTAAAATTAATGAATGAATCAAATCTTTTTGTGGGATCCGAAAATAGGCCCTATAGACTAATGTCTACACGATCTGCGTACAGGCTATCCGTGCGTTTAGCAGCACCCTTAAAATTAAACATGTAAGCCCAATCAGCGCCCGGATCAACCCGTCTTGCCGGTTGAACGGGGTGGCAGCGAGAAGTGCACATACCTCGGGCCGGACCGGGCTCATACTAGATACTAACAACACTAGCGCTTGCCTAAGTCCGGCCCAATAGTAATCGGGCTTCATTTTATATTCACAAACCTAGTCCAATTAAAGTTTTATTTCCCAAACCCAACCAACAAGCCCATTTATTTTTTTAAAGTGTAATATCAAAAATATAAAGAAATCAACCAGAACGATCACAAATTATAATTCACAACCGGTAACATTTAAAGTTTTATGTTTTGCAATACTATAAAAACAAACCATAAAACTATATAAATTTTACCAATTAAATGTCTCCCAAAAGATAAAAGAAGAAGACTAAAGAAATTGAAGAGAATAAAATAAACATAAAACTTACTCTTGAATAAGAGGAGATGTGCATCTTCAAGAAAGAAAACCCTAAAAGAGAAAACCTCAAGCAGGGACTTCTACTTTTCTACGGGACCAAACATAATCATATACTATATATATACTTTTTAAATAAAAAATATTATATTAGGATTAGGCCGGGCTGGGCTTTGAGGATTTTCCCAAACCCAATCCATTAACTAATCGGGCTTAAAATACCATCCCGGGCCAACCCAATGGGCCTAAATTTATATCCCAAACCCTAAAAAAATCAGACTGGGATGGACGGACTACTGGGCTGGTGTGCACCCCTAACGTGCACGCGTGTTGTAATTAGGTCAAAGCTCACATGCCTAGTCTAAAGACTGTCTGTAGTAAAAAGGCAGGTTGTGCCATTTCGGCACAAGCCATTCCAAAACAACGACATGACTAGTGTCATTTGATAATATGACAATGTTGGTGTAATGGTGTGTTGCCATTTCTAATATTCCCATCGTCTGGATTTGTTAGCCTATTTTGGGGAGTTCAATTTTATTTTCATTATCTTTTAATTTGTTCGTTATCTTTTGAGTTTATTCATTTTTCCATACTTTATGCTTTGACTTTTGAAAATAAACAAATATTTTGAGACTTAAAAAAATATATTTGTGGACAAATAAATCCGGACGGAGAGAGTACTATTTTTTTTCAATAATTTCCCTTGTACCCCTTTTTCAACTACCATTCACGTTAAAAAGAAAAAAAGAAAAAAAAAACTAATTTCTATTGGGCTGACACTTATTTTTATTAAAATCTCATTACTCATTAATTACCTGTGGCCTTTACTTCTGGTCTCTTTCAAAACACGAAACAAAAGAAAACCCTATCAGCTCTTTCTCTCTCGAAAACACACACACAGATTTTGCTGGGAAGAATAAGGGTGGAAAGAATTTGGTGGTTGGTTTTGTGAGCCGGCATAAATGGCTAGGGCCAGGGCTTCGAACGAGCCAAGCCGAGTCGAACTTCACATTGTTTGAGCTTGGCTCACCAGAAAAAAGCATGGCTCGAGCTCGGTTCACAAATCGCAATCTCATGTCACAGCTCAAGCTCGGCTCGTAATCTCATGTGTGTTCTCACGTGAGGGAATGCCGAAGGTATTCATTTAACCGATGTGGTAGAGAATCTACAAATGTAGAGGACTTTTGTTGAGGAACTCTTCATTTGCCTTTACTTGTGCCTGTCCCGCATCAAACCAAAGACCCACCAGGCAATGTTTTAAAAACTGTACCGAGCCGGCCGGCTTTATAGAGGTTTCTCTTTACACCAGGCTTTCATTTTGCTTTAAATTCTCCTACATCCCCAGAATCATGCGCCCAAACTATGGTAGCTCTATAACTTGACACATGGCAGCCTAACGTGGTTCCAGTGAAAATATTGATTGTTGACTTGGCGGAAACAGGATTTGAAAGTGGGGATGGCACACAAAAAAATCAATATGTTTAATGTAAAAAATAATACATGTCCTAAGATCAAATATACACAACAACAAAAAAAACTTGTCTTTCATAGGTTAATAATCCATAGTGTAAAGTTATGTCAAATTAAAACTCGACATGCTTTTAAACCTCGAAAAGTCTAAGATTGATTTCAAACCAAATTTCAGAAGAGAGAAAATTCTTATTCAGAAAACAAATATTTAGAGGAACCATTATTACCACAATAGTTCTAGAATATATAATAGTTTTGACAAATTATATGCCTAAAAGTAACCTCCTTAGGTTAGTGAATAACATTCACTTTTGGATCCACCCCTAAATCTTTGTGGGGCCTACTCTAGACTTTGCTACCACTACTGTCCACCGGATCATCCGATCCGCCCATTTCGATCCGTCTGTTAGCCCATCCGTGAATGTTCGGTTCGGTTCCGGATCGAGAATTTTTTGTCTGGTGGTTCCGGATCCGGGTTGGGTCCGCTCAATCCGCCCAATAGTCCTTCTTTAATCTGTCAAATCCGTCCGATCCGTAACCGATCTGATCCATCCGTATGTCACCTACGGATGGTTCCGGATCTTAAAAACCATAATCCGATCTGAGTGGATCGGATCCGGATCCGATCCGTGAACCCCTAGCTCCGAGTTAGAAAAAATAAATTTTTCTAACAATAAGTTCCGCAGTAGAACTCTTATGCAAAGATATTAACATACAAGAACTCATGAAGTGCAATTGTAAGATTTCACATATTTTGCATGTTTTATACATGCGATAACAATACATGGAGTACCAAACTGTTTCAATAGAATTAGGTGGATTTATGTTTAATGCATGTTGAAGCAAAATTCTGGAGTCTTCGTCATTAACAATTGTGCTGGCACTATATGTTAATTGTTTGCAATTGAAGTAGCAAGCAACAAACCTCTATTTCCGGAAGTCGCTGCAGCATGCAATGCTGTTCTACCACTGGGGCCGGTGTCAACTGGTGATCCGGAGGCCAAGATATATTCAACCATGCGATCACCATCGCTTCTTTCAGCAGCCAAGAATAATGGAATTTCCCCGTCCTTATTTTCTGCCGTCAACATCTGTAGTAGTGTTCCACCACCACTTTCGGGATCTTGGTGTAGATTTGAGGCACAATTTATGAGTGCTTTGACTGTCTCGTCGTGATGATTTCTTACGGCGATGTGAATAGGATTCTCGTCGTTCTTATTCAACTGTCCTATCAGCTTGGGTTTCTTTTCCAAGATCTTAGATACACACTCATTATTCCCAAAGTGTGCTGCAACATGGAGAATGGTGTTATGGTTTGGGGTGAGTTGATCAACCTTGCAAACCAAGTTAGGATCGAGTTGATCAACCTTGCAATTCATGAGAGCCTTGTACAAGGCAGGATCCATGTGGTTTGGGGTCTCTCTCTGAGTGTGTTGACTAGTACTAGCAGCCATGGTGGTTGGTGAGTACTGCAAGCAATGGAAGTTTGTAAAGTTATGATTTGTCTGGCTATTTCCCTCTCTCTGCACATTCCAAGGAGCAAACCATGACTATATATAATAGGTCGAGTGGTGTTCGGGCAAAATTAATATATCCCTTGTTACTTATTTTGCCAACTGTTGGTTTTCCCACCTAACAGGAAAATTTCTTTCGAACTTCCCTCTAGATTGAAATTGTACTTTTTAATAAAAAAATTAAATTTAATGTTGAATTGTAAATCTATTATGATAAATACCACTTGAGTTTAACAGAATTCTTTTTGTGCATCAAAATAGAACATGTACTCCCTCCGTCCCATATTTTTTTATCTACTTTCACTATTCATAACACCTCAAAAAAAGTTGTTTATATTTTATGTATAATGTTAAATATATTCAATACGGATTTTGTTCGATAGTTTTCGATGAATTCTATTAAACAAAGTTAACACAAATGTAAAAAAAAAAAAAGTGTTGATTGAAATATAAAAATAATTGAAAAATGTCACGCATGTACGTAAATGAACAAGAAATTCGGAAGTACTATAAAGTCTGAGTTGGGATTTACTCTTCATCTAAGGATGTTGTTTGATGGCATTTGTGATACCTTCTCTCATGGATTATTTTAATATTTGTAATATGCTTTTAAAGATTAATAAAATCTTTTTTTTGTCTTTCAAAAAAAAAAGGATGTTGTTTGATACCCTCCAATTAAATCTTCCAATAAAATCAACTAGCCAATAGAGAAATCAAGCAAGCATTCTTCTTTCAGATAACGCAAAAATGCTTATATCTCGCTTCATCTCTCTAATTTTATGTTTGTACTGTTCTATATACCCTTTCCTTCTTTGCTCATGTCAAGTGCGTATAGTAGCAGCTATTGTGTAGGAATTAGGTTATCCCTCTTTTCTTAGAAAAAAAAAAGGACTTTTTTGTGGTTAATCGGAAACTTAATGTTGTTTCGACTATGTGGGAGGAAAACAATTGAGGTACAATAAGTAAGTTCTCCTAAATGCATGGGTTTGTGGTTTGGAGCTCTCTCTCTCTCTCTCTCTCAAAATGTTTGAGAAAAAATCAAAATGGCACCTGAACTTTACACTCAATGTCACACACACCCCTAAACATTTTTTCGCGTCAATTAGACACCTGAACTTTGAAAATGCCCCTTTTAAGGCACCTGCCGTTATATTCCGTCCATTTTGGGACGGAAATTTCTTGGATTTTTTGTATGAGATCAAATTTCGATAATCCGAACCGTTAGATGTGTTTAAAACATGCTTTTAAGGTTCAACGAGAGGATTTGTCAAAAACAAATACCCGGACGGGCTTGATCCGAGCATTTTTCGATGAAATTATTTCATCAAAAAATGCTCGGATCAAGCTCTTCCGGGTAATTTTTTTTAACAAATCCTCGCGTTGAACCTTAAAAACATGTTTTAAACACATCTAACGGTTCGGATCATCGAACGAAAATTGCTGATGTGGCACGTTTCTCTTCTATACTACGGTGCGTGATTTTTTGTTCGAGATCAAATTTCGATGATCCGAAATGATCCGAACCGTTAGATGTGTTTAAAACATGTTTCAAAGGTCTAATGCGAGGATTAGTAAAAAAAAATACCCGAATTTTATCGAACAATGCTCGGATCAAGCCCTTCCGGGTATTGTTTTTTGACAAATCCTCGCGTTGGACCTTAAAAATATGTTTTAGACACATCTAACGGTTCGGATTATCGAAATTTGATCTCAAACAAAAAATCCAAGAAATTTCCGTCCCAAAATGGACGGAATATAACGGCAGGTGCCTTAAAAGGGGCCTTTTCAAAGTTCAGGTGTCTAATTGACGCGAAAAAAAGTTTAGGGTGTGTGTGACATTGAGTGTAAAGTTCAGGTGCCATTTTGACTTTTTCTCCAAAATGTTTACTAAAACTAGGTTCCATGGTGGAGTACTGCAAGCAATGGAACTTTGTAAGGTTATAATTTTTCTGGCTATTTCCCTCTCTGCACATTACAAGCAACAAACCATGACCATACATAGAGGTCGAGTGTGTTCGGCTAAAGACAAAACAAACCGAGTTTTATGTCCCAATCATTGAGGTCGGCTATATCCTGTTTTTCCATTGAATTCTGTCTAGGCGACCTCTTCACTTAGATTAAGTAAGCCTAAGTTCTTTCGTATGATAGCATCCAAAGTCAATTTAGGTCTTCCTCTTCCCCTAGCCCTACTGTCCACTACTATCATATCCCTCTTCTTGACTACTGCAGGTCTACGATAGATATGTTCAAAACACCTCAATCTATTTTCGCTCAACTTATCCTGTACAGGTATAACTCCTACTGTTTCACGAATAGTTTCATTTATAATTCTATCACTTCTAGTCTTGCCATAGATCCACCTCAACATTCTCATTCCAGCTACACTCATCTTACTCACTTGTTGTTTCTTGATATGCGAACACTCCGTCTCATAAAGCATTGAACATTATTGATGTTTAGTTGGTTTTTGTTTAGATTTTTGTCAAAAATATTTACAATCAATCATTTGTCTCAATGTGAAAAATAAAAATATACTCTAACAATTGGACCAATTTTGAAAAAGTTCTAAATAATGACACTAACGTGAAACTATATTTTCAAACTTTTTTCGTCCTTGCTGAACTTCTGGAGGTAGTTTTTTGCCTTCTAGATTCCATTACTCTTGTCTAAAGATAGAACTGCTATTTCCATAAAGTACTATGACAGCCTTGTACAAGTCAGGATCCATCGGGTTGTGGTTTGGGGTGAGTTGGGTCTCTCTCTCTCTCTTGCCCCCTCCCCCCCCCCCCAAAAGTGTTCACTAAAACTAGGATCCATGGTGGTTGGTGAGTAGTGCAAGCAATGGAACTTTGTAAGGTTATGATTTGCCTGGCTATTCCCCTCTCTACACATTCCAAGCAGCAAACCTGTGTTCGGCTGAAGACAGTTGAATATTATTGGTGTTTTTTTCTTTTCTTTTTTTTTGGTGTTTAGATTTTCGTCAAAAATATTTACAATCAATCATTTCCCGCAGAGAAAAATAAAACGCATATTAGAACTGGACCAATGTTGAAAAAGTTCTAAATAATGACACCAGAACGTTAAACTATATTTTCAAACTTTTTTTTGTCCTTAACTTCTGGATGTAGTTTTAGAATTGCCATCTATGAGTTCCATGATGACAAAGGTAGAAACAAAGTGGCATGCCTGCTGATTATAGCAATAGTCATTTCTTCTGCTATATTTGCCGCAACATAGGGCTATCGATAAACATAGCATGTATTTTATCCTTTTCATTGGAGAAGAAAAGTTAAGAATTTCATGCTACAGTACAGCTATAACAACACATATAGCATGTCATAAGAATTAAGAGATGCTTTTGTACGTAAAAATTAATGCGAATTTGGCACGAAATAAAAAAACCGGCTAAAATAATAGTAACAATAATACTAAATTAATTTTATCCAAGCACACATTCCTCTATCGTCCAAATATTGTTTCTTGGATAAAAGAATAAAGCCCTTATTTTTTTTGATCGATCGAAAAAGAAGAAGATAAAGCCCTTATTTGAGATTTTTTATTTTTTCTTTCAATTTTAAACAATTAAATGAGATACCACAAAACATAATACTACTATGTCGCAACCAAAAGGAAAAAAAAAACAAATAACAAAGAAGTTAGAACATACACGTGTGTGTACATACCAACTACAATTTCAGTGCAACTACGGATCTGGCGCCTTATGTGGCGATATTGAGGCATGGAATCACACTAAATCCAAGAGGCTCCAAGAGAGCCATCGGGAGTGGCTGAGCCTTAAGAGCACTGCTACGTGCACAGAATTATCCAGAATTTAAAATTGAAATGTCTAGATTCACTTGACGTGAATTTGGATCGTACGTTCAATTTTGAATTCTGGGTACCTAGACTTTCTGGAGCTTTAACGGTAACCAAGGGCTGCTCCAGTGTTATACCTGTCGTGCCCGGGATTTCGACCGCCCCCGCCACAACGGTGGGGCAAAATCCGGTGTCAACAATACCAGCGAGGTCAAGCGATCTGGTTGCGATCTGGCTGGGTTCAAAAAATGTACTTAAAAAAGTTAAAACATAAATTAATTTTTTTCGTATTATCAATGCTGGGTTCCTCTTGAGATGTTAAAATAACTGAAATTTCAACTAAATTTGAAACAAAATACTATAGCCAAACAAAACAAGTCTAGACAAATAAGTTGTGATACGTTGGAATCTCTTTTTATCAAACGGTAATATGTATGTATATATATCTCTTTTGCCTAGTTAGAGATTTTTTTTTCTTTTTTTGCATACAGCTTTTCATCCTACTCATGTTATGTATTTCAATCTAGAGGAAAATTTCTTTCAAACTTCCCTTCAGATTGAAACTTTACTTTTTACAAAAAAATTCAGCCACTGCGCCAGTTTAATCTAATATATTGTCAGTAAGTTACTGTACAAAGGAAAACATTTCATATTGTTTTCCATGTAGTATATACTCCCTCCGTCCCCATTTAATAGTCCCAGTTGTATTTGTATTCTAACCGGATGAAAATTTTACTTATATCTTTAAATTGGTAATAAATTTTATATCCAATATGGATCTTGTTTGATAGATCTCAATTAATCCTATAATACAATGTTTTTAGAATCACCTAAACCATTATAAATTACAAGATATAATCAATTGAAAAGTGGCACGCACTCCCAAAAAGACAATTAAATGGGGACGGAAGGAGTACAAAACAAGACTTTATAGCCCACCTCTTGTTTGCATGTGAAGATACGTAAAAGGAGAGGTGTCAAGACAAAAGTACCTTTTGTTTGCATATGAAGACACATAAGGGGAGAGGTGTCAAGACAAAAGTACATTTTGTTTGCATATATATGAAGACGCATAAGAGAGGTATCAAGACAAAAGAAATCAGCATTTTAACAAGTTGATTTTTTTTTTAATTTCTCACAGAGACCATTAAAGACATGTTTGAAATATATTATACTGTTGTGGTCATTAAAATTTAATCGGAAAATGATATATCCATTACAATATATAAAGAGGGAGAGGTGACGAAAGTTTTGTTCTATGGGCCATGATGAAATTACTACTTTGCCCCTCTAAATTAATATAATGGGCTTTATTAAAAATGGCAGGGCAGTATATGTCTTGTTAGGAAAACGTGTATGACCTGTATGTTTTCTGATCTACACCCCTCCGATGCCTTTGAATATTTGATATAACCAACTGGAATTGGCGGACGGAGATATCCCCGGAGTTTATCCCGTGACTGTTGGTATATGAATTCGAATTCATATCCTCTTTATCATAATTCTAATCGTCTGGATATAACAGCCTACTAGTAATTTGAAGTTCAACGGAAGGGTTAAAGAGGACATCTTTTCCGGGATCCCATGGGAATCAGTTATAACAATCTCTGCTGGTGACAATATCCTTGGTCACCTCTTCTTGTTAGCGGCTGAACAGACATGATAATAAATGTACCGAACTCATCAAAACAATTGTATATTTGATCTTCACAGTGCAATAAAGGTTTCTTTGAGTGTGGACCACGGAAGACCAACTACATCTCTGCACAGGAGGTGTGTCTTGCTGAAGTAGTTCAGACCAGACTAATCCCATTCTTTTTCGGGTGCCATTTGACCCTTATCAGCGACACTATCAAATTCAATAAGGGTGTGCCGCAACGAACACCTTGACGCTATACGAACAAACGCCAAATTGGCCATCCTATTGTGAGCTCATGCTGTGAACGAGCGGGTATCTATAGTATGGTCCATAACTTTTCAACAATATGATTCATAACATTTTTTTGTGTTTCTGTACTACTCCTTCTTTGCTCTCTTTGTTGACTCCTTGTCAACTCTGTTTGTGGGTCCTCAGCGGTATATATGATTGTCGTGTGGTTAGGTGTCAACATAGTTGGGATGTCTCCACACGTTGTTATGCCGTTTCCCTTGGTTCCCTTTAATCTTTGTAATATGTTCCAAAGATTAATAATATTCTCTTTTGCTTTTCAAAAAAAATGATTCATAACATTTTGGTGCACCTCATAACTTTTATACAAAAAAATTATATAACTTTTTATTCATAAGTCAATTCGTAACATTTTTAGAAATTCGTACCTTTTTTAGGAATGCGTATGATACACACAATAAGAGTGTGTATTGTAGTTTTTTCCTTCTATTACTACAGAATCGTCAAGCTTCCCTCAATGTCTAATTTTTTATTCGCTAATCACTGTGAAAGGAGACAGATTAAACAAAGAATTATAAACAAGGTACATTTAATCTAAAGAGGATAAAATTTGTATTTTCAAATTTGGTAACTGAAGCCAAGATGAAAAAGAAAAGTAAAAATTAAGTAAAGAATGTATTAGTATGGGCATGAATCTCATAACAAAGAAAATGTATGTACCTATTAAAACAATATCACTAAAGAAATCCAAAATGGTAATCTAAATGCTTCTCTTCTTTTAATCCCTTTCAAATAAAGTACCTCTTCTGGAAAGATCATTTCGCGACTAAATCTAAAAATAATTTAAAATAGCTAAATTTGTAATAATGAAAAAGGAAAGCAATTCTCCACAATAAGCACATATTTTGGTGTGTACATTTGATTCATAACATTTTGGATAAAAATTTATAATATCAATTTTGTATAGAAGTCTTATAACGGTTAATTAATTAATTTTGTTGTGAATTCAAACGGTCCATAATAAACATGTACATTAATTCAAATGTGGGTCTGTATGGAGTAGTATTTTCCCTTTCTATATCACGTGTTCTTTAAATTTGATTTTGTATTAGGACGTGATTTTTTTATGAGTATGATATTCACTGTGAGAGTATATTTCATTTTGCGCATTTCAGACGACAAAATGGCGCACAACCCGTTTAGAACTCTTCATCGAAGGACCAAACTTTTGCCCTTTCCTATTTTTGTCCTTGTTTTAATTGGTTATTGATGACATAGTAGCTGATTCTTCGTTAAATGATTTCTTTCAGACCAGTACATATAAGTACTAAAGGGCAACATATTACTAATCTTATTCAACCACACAAAATAACCAATTATTCCTGACAACGTAGGTGTGCTACGAAGCAAGTGAGATTTACTCAAGGTTCTAGTTATTCTCCCAATAAATTTCGAATTAAGAAAGTAACAACATTTTAATTTTCCGATTTCGGTGCTGCTACGCACTCTCCTCCTGCAGATCTTGGGCTGATCATTGGTAGATGTGAGTCATCACCCATGTGTCTCCAGTCCAGACCTCACAAGCCCTCTCACTTCTATCTTGATACCTCTCCTCTTGGTGTGTCTTAATTTACATGCAAATCTTTTGTCTTGTACTCTTGATTCATCTCCTCTAATGTGTCTTCACATGTAATGTGTCTTCATATGCAAATCTTTTTTGTCCTCGCATGCAAACAAGACAAGAGGTACTCTTGTCTTTTATCTTGAAATTAACCTCGATCTCCTCTTATGTGTCTTCACATGCAAAACAAGTGGTGGGCTATAAAGTTTTGTTTTGTACATACATGGAAAACAATATGAAATGTTTTGCTACAATTGGAAAACAATTTTTCCTTGCTACTGACTTACTGACAGTAGATTAATCTAGTGCAGTGGTTGAAATTTTTTGTTTGTAGTAGTTGAAGTCAAAAAAAGGGAACGTTCACACACATGGGACAGCCATGCATTGGTCCGGAGAACTAATCTTTTTTTCATAGAGATTAATGGTAATGCAATCAGGGCCGACCCAGGGATAAGTTCAGCAAGCTTCCGGGTTTGGGTAACCTCCGAGATGGGGCACCCCAAAAAAACTATAACATAAGTTACGTATAAATTTAAAAGGTTTCCAAATGAAGCACAAGACATATACCTGGTCCGCCATTGGTGTCAGACTCCTTTTCAACTTTGTTTGAGACTTTTGGTTTCTCTCTAGTCTAGACCCTTCTATCCTTTTTCCAACTTTTTCCTCACTCCATCTGTTTACCAATAAATTTAGATCACACTCAAAATATAAACTCAAATATATAAAAAGCATAAATAACTTGAAAATCAGAGAAGAATATTTTCATTCATAATAATTCTGTAATCTGTATATGTACATATTTATAGAGATGGATCATCAGTCGAGATCCTACAATCAAGTTATTCCTATAATTAAGTTATTTGTCTTACAGAATAATATCTCTAAACTAGAAAACAATATTACTGTATCTCTTACAATATGAAAGAATTACAAGAGAGAATCTTTGACAATTAACCCAATATCGCAACACTCCCCCTCAAGTTGGTGCGTAGATGTCACACATGCTCAACTTGCCCAAAAACTTTGAGAACACTTGACTTGAAACTGCTTTGGTGAGGATATCGGCCAACTGATCTTCGGATCGAATCTTAGACAACTCCACAATTTTCTCATCCAATTTCTCCTTAATGAAGGATCTGTCTACCTCCACATGCTTTGTACGATCATGTTGTACCGGATTATGAGCAATATCACATGCTGCTTTATCGTCACAATAAAGCCGAATCGGTTGCCTAGGCAAATAGCTAAATCCATCAAGAGAAATCTTAGCCGCAATGCTTCACATATTCCAAGCCCATCCCATATTACTTAAGAACTGGTTTTATGGCCCAAGGGTGAACTAAATATAGAAGTTTATTGGAGTTAGGGCTACCCAGCCGATCGCTCAATCCATCTAATCCGCCCAAACCGCCTAAACCGAACCGTCCGCGAACTCACCCGAGGTATGTTGGATGCAGATCCTAATATTTTTATTTTGGTGGATGCAGTGCGATTCGGTTCGGGTTCGGGGTGGTCAATCCGCTCAATCTACCTAAATCCTTCTTAGATCCGTCAAATCCGCCCGATCCACTCAATCCGCAACTGAACCAACCCATCCATATATCACTCATGGATGGGTTGCGGATGCACAAAACGACAATCCACCACAAGCGAATCGGATTGAGAACCAAACCGATCTGCTTGAAACCGATCCGTGAACAGCCCAAAATTTGGAGTAAATAAAGAAGTTTATTGGATCTACCCATTTCAGCCTTGAGCTCTACAAGTGTTTCATATTGGATCTGGCCCATATTTCACCGCTCACTTATGAGACCAGATATGTTCATACACTCCGGGCTCCCGGTAGTAGTCGAATTATGCGCAAGTTAATGTGGACACATAGAAGAATACACATAATTATGCTTATACATATATCGCCGTCCTTGAAGTAATTTCTAACCCATTAACTAAGTCAATTACACGTTGTGTGTGGGTGTGGCCGATATATGTAAACCGTCCTTGAAGTAATTTCTAACCCATTAAATGAGTCAACATGGCTTATTAGTGAATGATGCAGCACTGATATATAACTGGTTTTATCTTATACATATAAGGTTTGTTGTATAAACTTGGAGAAAATCAAGAGAAAGTAACAAATGAAATGAATTATTCATATTGGTCTACTATTTAGATTTGAACCCATGATTTTCATATTAAGTGCCCCTCACTAAAATTATACTCCACCCGTCTTTTTTTAAGTATGTGGCTTCGTAAATCTAACTTATTAAAGAAACATCATCATTACACCTTTCACATCAACTTTATCTCCATTGTACACTTTCCACGTCACATTTTACCTCCACTTTTACCCACTAACTATTTACCCACTAAATTTTCAAAAGGGGAAAATAATAATTGTACAATTTTTACCCATTATTTTTTTAAAACACACACTTATTAAGCGACATCCAAAAAATGAGATGTCCTCACTATAAAAGGGGTTGGAGGGAGTGCTACTCCTTTGAGCTGCTTGTAGCTTCCAATGAGGTTTCTATAATCTAACCTCTGAACTTCCTAGGGTCCAAGAAAACCTTGTGAAACGAACTCAGCCCATAAGACAAGGGCCATGGTCTGGATTGGGACTTGCTTTTGGGCCCCTTGCCCCTTATGGTACGGGCCGTGACCCATAAAATATTAAAATTCAGCCTGCATGTTTGTGACTTTGTGGAACAACCATTTGGCCGAATGCTCTGATTAAAGTAAATACTATCGTTGTCTTTTTAATTCCTTTTGTACTCCTCTTGCATGGTCCAACTACTTGACATCAAAGAAATATAGAATGAATTGGGTACATCAAGATACATACCGGCTTGTGAAAGCCCACCAGCCTAGCCTACAATCACAAAAATTGGCAAGGACGGAACAACGAACGTGACAATAATTGGAAGCCCAATTAATTGACGGGCTTGAATAAAAAAAAACTAACTAATATGGCATACGATCACAAATGAAGCCGAGTGATATCAATATTCTTGGGCTAGACCAAGGCTCAAATGAGCCCAAACCAATTTGTTAAGCTTGGAACCGAAAATGCTGATGATGTGGTTTTGGTAGCCTGGCCCGTTATACAGGCTGGGTATTCGACCATAATTGGGCCGCTTTTCATAGGACTGTATCACATAGAATCGAACGTACAAGATGTACGAATAAGCCGCTATGTACTGAGTTTTGATGACAATAATATTTAGAAGCTTGAGAATTTAGTTTTGACTCTTCATAATTCAGACGTTTAAAATGAACTAAAGAAAAAAATTATTCCCGATTACTTCTTTTGTTAGATTTGTGGTTTTATTTTGTTATATGGTATTATTTGATTATTTAACCAAGTCGGGATCGCATTCTCAACCAGTTAAAGAATATGATTCCTACAATTTCCCATGGAAATGTCGGATTTTATCGCAATCATAAAGTAGGATAACTATTACTTCTCGTAATATTACTTCATAATCACAATTTTGGAATTAAGCTAAATATCCAAAAAAAAAATGTTTGCTTGAGCCTTGGAATAACAGATTAATTGTCACTAAAATTACAGCTATCTAAACTACAAAACGTAGCCTCAGCCCTCAAATAATCTTGCGAAAGTTGGCCAGGATACCATGTTATTAGGTGGACCAAGCTTGGAAGTGCCAATTTAGAGGATAATTATTTTTTTGTGAAAGTGCTAAACTTTGATGAGACTTTTCATTAGGTCCATAAATTATACTCCAGTATTATGCTATTTGTGACGGTGATTATAGATTCTTGGACTTCATTAAGTCTTTTGCGAAGGTAATTATACTCTTTGCGACCCTTATTATATATGCTATTTCCGATTATATTATTGGTGATGGCAATATAAATTTCTTGGAGTTTCTTAAGTCTTTGCCGACGATAAATGTACTATTCGACCGTAATTATTCTATTTGTGACGATAATTATATCATATGCGACGGTAAGTGTACTATCTGACAGTAATTATGCTTTTTGCTATGGTAAGTGTTATAGTTGCGAAGGTAGTTGTATTATTTGCGACGATAATTATTGATTCTTGGAGTTTTTTAAGTTTTCTGCGATCGTAAGTGTACTAGTTTTAGGAAATATGTGTTAGAATTTCTGCAAAACACAAATATAAGGAGACAAAAACACGACTACGATATAATGTGACTATACTTCATAAATAAAAAATAAAATTCAAAAAAAAATTTGAAATTTGTTTTTGGAAATTTCATGCTAGATATTTACTTGCAAGATTCCTAATCAGGAAAAAAAAAATTTTGTTTTAAGCAAACACGCACTAGAAGAAAATGTTTTAAGCAAACACGCACTCGGAAAAAAAAAGTTTTTCTTTGATTTCTTTTCACTTTCTCTTACTTTCACTTTTTGTCATAACTTTCTTTCTAATTAGACGACCCTTAGTTTTTGTAAAAAATCTGTCTTTTTGGCTTATCTTTTTATTCAAATCAAACCAAACCAAACCGAGCCTTATGTCCCAAATCAAATGGGGTTGGCTACATAAGCCTTATGTCCCAAATCAATTGGATCATAACTTTTTATTTTTTCGACTACGTACTCTCGTCAAGACAAACTAATAATCCGCAGAAATTTGACGGAAAAATAACAAATGTGAATAAATTGAATATATATAAAAAAAAAACCAATTGACTCATTAAGCCATGCCTTGCTTCGGCCTTGTTTGGTCTCACTTACTATTAGTTAGCTTTTTAGATTATTAACTTAAAAGAATTAAAATAAGTTGTAAAACTGTTTGCTGCAACTTGTTTGAATAAGCTGCAAAATATATACTACGTAGCTTTTTATAAAGTAAATCTATAGATTGCCCTTGAAATTAACTTGAGTAAGAAAACTTATTCACTTGATTCTTTTGTCAACAAACAGCCCTTCATTAACTTGTTGTTATGCAAATAACCTAAATACTAAGCTAGATTATAAGTGCTAGTAAACGGGACCTTCTTCATGCATGTACGTATATGTATATATAGCTGGATAAGTTGATTATAGTCATTTGAAAAACGCAAAGTAATGCTAAAGTTAAAAAAAAGCAGTCAATACTAAGCTTTTGGTGCAACAACATCACCATTTTGTCACCATTCTCAGCCTTTTTTCCAATTTGCAATCTCAATTATTGCCACACTTGAGGCAACATAAGAAATCGATTCAGATCATTGTCATCTTCATTCCCACTGAATACATATGAAATTAATGCCATTGGAAGAACAGTACGAAATGTATAGGCCTAGCTAGCATTTTCTATTTTTGTCTTTATTAAACCTTTTTAGTCAATTTAGAAAGCAATGTAAGATTTGCTTGTTCATGTGTTACATTTTTTATACTTCTCTAGCCAAACGTGGTCTTAGCAAGCTGAGTAAGCCTCCACCAGTGTGAGAAAAACCATTGACTGAGTGTGTGAGCCCTAAGCATAATTTTAAATAACGCCACTAAGTAATGGAGATTTTGGGCTTTGTTCCGGTTAATTTTAAATAACACCACTCTGAGTCGTGACTTCCGTATATCGCAATTGCAACTGTTACGCCAATTGATAGAGCTTGTTTAATTCAGAGTCTGGAATTTGGTTTAGTAGGTTAAATTTCACTCTCCATGGACTATTCCGCGTCTCTTCTCTTTTTAAAAAGTGTCACCCTATCTCTTCTTTTCCGCTTCCTCGCTTTTGGGTTGTTTAGAAATTAGGGTAAATGTTCAATCCATACGTTTAGGGGAGGACTATCTTAGGAAGCAAATAAAAGTTCTTGATAGACAAATTAATTATCAGTTAGAGATATAGATAGATATCAAAGCTTTGCAAAAGTTTAAAAGATCAAATGAGCTTGATTTTAGAGTTAGTGTTTAAAATTACAAGCATTTTATCGGATAAACTTTTCGATCCATCAAAATTGTTATGAGCTATGGGCTACAAAGACAGACCTACAAAAGGAAAGCGAAGTTCCAAAACTATACGACTCAGTGGCTCACACATTTGGATTTGGGGTTTCCGTGGCACTACACCACTGGAGTACCTCCGATTGTGGGTCCTCTATAATATGTATTTATTGTCCGAACAGTTCATTTTGTCCGAAATTGATTGGATACTGATAGCCGTATGGTCGGATACTAGTTATTTTACAAAAATGGATGGCCAATATAATTCAAGGAATGAATTGTAAGCAAATGTGTCTACCATTTGTGAACAATATGATTTTTTGTACAATATGCTTAAAATACCTGAAAAAAATAAACGGTTCAGATCACAAATAAAAATTGTAGGAAGCCTACGATTGAGAACGCTATAGAAACCCCAAATCCAATGGGTTTATGTGAGGCAAAAACCGGTTGAGAACGCTATAGATTGATGCGACGTTAATTAGGAAAAAACGTATGACAAACGCAAGAAATTACTTCTTTTTCCTTTTTTATTTGGCATGGGGAATAAAGTCAATAAACTACTTGGCCCTCATTTTTTCTGTTTGTTAGTATTCAACTTTATGGTACATTATAGATTATCCAAATATATTCCATCAAGAAAAAAAAATATTACCCAAATGTACCAAGTAAAGCAACTCCACGAAATGGGCCTTTTATGCGAATCCTCATCATGGATTCCCTTGTCTTGGTATCGAAAAATTATTACGCGCTCCTACCTTCTAAAACTAAGTGTATGATTCCCACATCAACTTGTGGTATTGGACGACCGGTGCGGTGGTTCCCCAAAGCTATGAATAAGTACTCCTTGGTATGGCTTTCTCTTCATTTAAGCGGGTGGTTATCAAATTTCAGATTTTTGCAAAAGTTGATTCTTAAAAGTAAAATCTAAAAGGAGAAATTGAAGTTTTTCAGAATTAATATTATTAAAACTGTATTCAGCCGAAAGTAGAAGTATAAACTGTGGCAAACGGATTCGGGAGTGCAGGAGAGCACCCTGGAGATCACATCCGGACTGTCTAAAAGTATTTTGAACGGTCCGGATTTAAAGCAACTCTTTCATGGAAGAGTTAACTCTTCTATGGAAGAATTTCTTTTAAATCTGAACCATCCATTGTGGAGATAAACGGTTCGGTTATGACCTTCAGGGTGCTCCCCAGGAGGTGATCTCCAGTACAATGACACAACTTTTGAGATGCTGGAATACCATATCAGGATTCGAACAGCCACGAAAATTCTATTCGAATATATCTTGACGTAAGATAAGTGTATATATGGTGGTAGATGCACACGGTTATTGTATTTGATCAGATCATACAAGAAAGTGTACCAAAATGATGCTAATTGTCTCTTTTCTTATCTTGCCATTTGTTTCCATTGTGAAAAGCCCTAATTAATCCAGCAAAATCAAGTGGTACAATAGCACTAATGTTGGATGCATATTCGTAGTGTTCATTAACTATACTTAAATGCTCTGGAGCGAGCATAAATTCCTTAGCCAGATTTTGGTTCTGATTCTATATGTAGTGGAAACAACATGAAACTCAGATTTAGTTAGGTTTGGATAGAGTATATTTGCCTTATTCCAGACAAGTCCATATCTTCTTCTATTTTTTCTGGGTTTAAGGGGTGTCCTGGCCAGCTTACGTGCAGCTCGACTAATTTTCTCCCCAGTTCGGTCAAAGGCAGACCATGAGGGGATTCAGAAGAAATTAATCCAGCAAAATCAGGTGGTACATGTATCTTTTGGGGTCTCATGCATCAAACAGGTCCAAATATATGTGTCGAATCGGAAAAATTGTTAATTGTTCTTGGACCACTGTCATTCACGGGGCTTTTTTTCACCACACATTAGTGTGAGCTCAACCATCTAGCTATGGATGGCTGCCACAACATGTGAGGAACAACGCAAGTGAATTCACTGAATGTGGCTCGTATCCTTCACCTAATAGTATAGGTCATGAATCATGATTATATCTAAATTCTAACCAAAATAAGGCATTCAATAGTGAATTAGACGTATAAAACTTAGCAGCCATGACATTTTTCCAAAAGAAAACAAGCAAATCAACACCCAAAGATTTGACAGGAATCAGATGCAGGGTATGCAAGATAGGAAAATGATAATGCCCAACTAGTGCATAAGAGGAGCTATATACTCTGAACAATGTGTAAGTTTTTTTTTTTCCAGTGAAGTTTTGATATTAACAAGAACAGTTTCGGTATTACAAAAATCCTGAAAGATATGGATGCATATTTGTAGTGTACATTAACTATACTTACATACTCTGGAAAGAGCATAAATTCCTTAGCCAGATTTCGGTTCTATTCTATGCAGTGGAACAACATGAAACTCAGGTTTAATTTGGTTTGGATAGAGTATATTTGCCTTATTGCAGACTGGTCCATATCTTCTTCTATTTTTTCTGGATTTGAGACGGGTAGTGGTGTATGTGCTAGCTTATGCGCACTTCGATTAATCCCCTTCACAGTCCGGTCAAAAGCAAACCATGTACGCCAGGACTAGAGAATTCACAAGAAATTAGGTTCTTGCAACCTGACCCCAAAAATCGAACCATAGTCGATCAATTGTGCGGAGAACAAATTCACCTACCAACCGGACTAATCTTTGGGTTGTTAGGTCCATATCATTCCTGGGGAAAAATAGCAATGGATGGTCCCTATACATATCCTGTATGTGGCTCCACCATATCATTTCAGGACCAGAATAAACCAAGTTAAATGAACTCCCTGTTTGGCGCTACCTTTTCCAATCATGGGTGTATGGCCAATAGGTTGAATATGCATTCTAGCTACCGAAATACTCTCTGCAGAATCTTAAAATTATCTCGAGGAACTTTTTGAATTCTCGTTTTGTCAAATTAAACAATCACAATTATCCTTCCAATTTGTTCACTATCACTCTTATCCCTAGACATACATCCAAATACTTTTACAAAGTGGTGAAAATGTAAACTATAATACATTGTTGAATTCGTACTTCCAAACACTACTGTTCTACAAATTCTATTATGAACGTATTACTACAATCTAAAATTTTAAAATTTACTATCCAAAAATGCAAGCTTCCAAATTTTTTGCAAATGTATGAAAGCTAGCAAACATATATCCAACAGGATCTAACGCTAGTGACGGATATAAATGGGCTCTCTGTCAGTGGATGATGATGTGATTGATCCCTCAAGATTAGTCGAGGTACGCACAAAGTTGATCCGAACACATGGTTCTCAAACGTAGTGGTCCTTACTCAAATTAAAGTGTCATTCAACTTAGCCATTGTACATCTGCCACTAGTAGTTGGCAATAACTCCATACGTAACCTATTTCATATATTGTACTTGTGAAAAAAAACTCATTCGTCATTTACTTGTAGTAGGAAAATTTGACTGTTTCCCCAAAGAAATCCCAATTTCCCTGGAAAGTTGGGAAGTCCGCTTCACAATTGGATGGTAGAACTCAATTCCCTATTCCACGAATATTCCCTCATTCATACGTCTCCTCTCAAATCCTAACCGTTTATATTCTCAAACCAACAGTTCATTTTTATCGTGTGATTTAATGGCTAACTTAAATCACACGGTAAAAATTCATTTTGCCACTAATAATATTCCATTGGCATCTTTTGCAAATTCATGTACACCCCCTTCCCCCTCCCCCTATATATTCCCTTCCCTCTAAGCCCCTTTCAAAAACCCACAAGGAGAATTGTGTTTTCTTGTAAACCCAAGAGCCAATTCTTCTTTTTTCTGAGAGTGAACTTTCTGGAATCCCCTGTTTGTTTCCCCAGAAAATTCCTAGGATGGCAGGAAATAATATCATCGTGGTTTTTGACTTTGATAAGACGATTATTGACTTGGATAGCGATAACTGGGTTCTTGATGAATTGGGTTTCACTGATTTGTTCAATCAACTCTTGCCAACAATGCCATGGAACTCCCTCATGGTCAGTTCATTTCTCTCATGTATTTGCATCTCATTCAGGAATGGAGCCAGGGTGCCAATAGGGGCGGCCACCCCTTCAAGGCTCGCCCTGCGTAGTGAATTTCCTAGCTTCCTGCTTGATCTCATTGACCCTTTTTTTTTTTTTTTCCATTTTCTCCCCATTACAAAACTGTGATGGATATACAGGATAGGATGATGAATGAACTTCATTCACAAGGAAAAACCATTGGAGACATTGTGGAGGTACTGAAACGAGCTCCTATCCACCCTCAGATCGTCCCGGCCATTAAAGCAGCTCATGCTTTAGGGTATTTCCATCTTCATTATGTCTCAAAATTTCTTTTTCCTCTGTTTAAATGGCAGTATATGGTTGTGTTGAATAATTATTTTTTGTAGTTGTGATTTGAGGATCGTAAGCGATGCGAATCTCTTCTTTATCGAGACGATCGTGAAGCATTTGGGAGTGAGTGATTGTTTTTCTGAAATCAACACAAATCCAAGCTATGTTGATGAACAAGGAAAGCTGAGGATATTCCCTTACCATGATTTCCATTCCTCTTCCCATGGATGTGACCTCTGCCCTCCAAATATGTGCAAGGTATTGTTTTAATTAATTTTCTCTTGGAATTTTGTTAATAATGGAAAACTCTAGATTGGATTATGAAATAATGGAAAAAGTAAAAAGAAAAAAGATGTGGGTATGATAAGATAAACCACATTATCTTACCCTGATTGATTAGATAATGACCCATTTGTGACAAGGAAATATTAAGCCAACGCAAATGACCTAATGTCATGTCAATAAAAACTTGTGTTCGTATCAAATACGAAAACCAAATAATTGTCACTCTGCAGAAGGGTTTATGTATATTCGCCACTCGTAAAAATTTAGCGCCGTTGTTGTGATGTTGACTATGTCCTTCACTCTTCAGGGTCTGATAATTGAAAAAATGCAATCCTCTCTAGCTGAGGAAGGGAATAAGAAGAAAAAATTGATCTATCTCGGAGATGGCAGTGGTGATTTCTGCCCTAGCTTAAAACTCAAACAAGGAGACTACGTGATGCCAAGGAAAAACTACCCAGTCTGGGACTTGATTTGCAAAAACAAGATCCGAATCAAGGCTGAGATCCACGAATGGAGCGACGGTGAAGATCTCGAGCGCGTGTTACTCCGTCTCATTAACACGATTTCAATGGAAGAGGAAAACAAGAAGTTGTTTCCGGTCGATTGCAAGTTTGAGACGATCATTCCTGTGGTTGCCCACGACGCCTTGCCTCAAGCTCTTTCGGTTCCACATTAGGGGTCACTATAACAGTGGAACTACGGACACCCCGAAACCATACTAACAAGAATTTATGATTATGGTGTGGTGAAATTTATGATATTTAGTGTGCAATGTTTCCAATGGCAAAGCTATTTGAATTCTACTTGTATGGGGCTTGTCTCTATTTACCCCGGGTTAAAAGCTTGAAATGTTTCCCTTAGTTTAGGTTTTATTCCACTAAATCAGAAAGTCAAAAGTCAGTTTTTTACGTTTTTTGAGACAGGTTATCTCCTCACAATACATCACATAAAAAATCACAAAAAGTTAATGCGTTTTTCGAGCTCTCACATAAAAAAATCAAAAAGTCAAGTTAGCAGAACACCCCCTTAGCGATGGACTTCCATACTTTTTCTTCAATTGGTAGCAGGGGATAAAAAAATTTGCAGATATATTACATCAAATTGGATAGCACCTAGAAATTATGATACAAATCGAGAAATATCACATACAATATGGGGTAGAAATAATCCAACATTGATGTTGATTAGCGATTATTGCAAGGGCATCAATGTTTATGTCAAGTACGGGAATCAATTGCCGTGCCCGTATCTAGGTTCGGAAACAATAAATAGGGTTGGGATGAAACCGAACCTAATATTGGAAATGAAGAGTATTTACAATAATGATACACACACTTTCAACCACACACACCCTCTCACATGTGGTGGGGCCCACTGTGGGTCCCACATGGGATGGGCCCCACCACATGTGAGAGGGTGTGTGGTTCTGTGTGGTTAAAAGTGTGTGTATATATCATTATTGGAGTATTTAATTGGGGAAAGTACCGGCTGGTACAATTCCGAGAGAGCATTTACCGACAGCCCCAACCAAATTGAAAAAATACTGCCCAGGTACGCACCCCACATGGGCTCCAAGTACCGCCCATGTTTGTTCTCTCTCTCTCTCTCTCTCTCTCTCTCTCTCTCTCTCTCTCTCTCTCTCTCTCTCTCTCTCTCTCTCTCTCTCTCTCTCTCTCTCTCTCTCTCTCCCCAACCCAGATAGACACTCCCAACTCCCAAGTGTGTAAATTGTAGGATACCCTATGAAAATAGATAAACTTAAATCCTAAGGTACCTTATGAAAATGTCTAAAATCTTAAGGCACCCTATGAAAGGAGTCCAAATCTGTTCACCCTCACCTAATGAGGGTGAACAAAATCCTCACCCTGATTAGTTGAAATGGTATGGGGTCCATCACAAATGATGTGGATCCCACCACAAAGTAATGTCATGCTTACCAAAAAAGTATATTTATTCTGTGGACCCCACGCTATTTCAACAATCAGGGTGAGAATTTTGTTCACCCTCATTAGGTGAGGGTGAACAAATTTGTACTTGAAAGTACCTAAACTTTAACCATATGGTACCCTATGAAATTGCGTAAATCACTAAAACTTTTTAATAGAAAAGTGCATCATAAACCTAAACAAAAAAAAAGAGTGACTTACCTTAAAAATAATTTTCTTGGCATACTCTAAATGATCTGGGCCTGCTCATAAAGCAAGCGGTGGACTCTGTGCTTCAATTTTCGGATGGGCCGGCCCATGTTCGATAGTGTTGTACGAGTTGGGCTTTAGCTCATTAGCCTTTGCTCTTCCAATTTCCACCCTTTCCAAAAACACCATGACGAAGATCAATCTATATAACGAAATAGGGATTTATCTCAATATAATATTTCTTCTCTTTCAAATCTTAACCATGAATCCTTACACATCTAAAGGTCAAAATAAATTGTACAGGAGCCGAAGCTAATATGGCCCTTACACACCAAATATCCGCATCTCTTTTTGGTTTTCGCTCGCCGGAAACAAATATTGTTAGCATAATTAGATTAGCAATTTGGAAGAGGAGTTGAACCAGGCCCTTATCTTCGTTACCGCCTCTCTCTCGTTTATTCTTTTCTTTTTTTGTCATATATAAGTAAGAATTAGTTACATCATTTTTTTATCTCAACTCAATCCATGAACAAGATTACTAACGTCCTTTTTCATATGAGTTCAACTTATAACCTCATTGCACATAATGTAAGTGACACGGACCATTTGACCAACCGCACCCCCAATTCTTCTCTCTTATTCTATCACTCAGCAACCGAAACGGGGCATCCTGTAGTGCAGTGTCGTACTATAGGATTGTAGTGTGGCATCGTTGATTGTGCAATCAACGGCTCGGATTTCATCTTGGCATTTGCATGATCCGAATCGTTCATTACTGAAATGAAATCCGGGCCGTACAGGATCCTCGGAACCATACTTCCAATCTTACGAAAAATATAAAAAGCAACCATAAATTGACAGAGAAATCCCAAGGGCCCACCCTCTGTGATACATTGCCAGCAACCTATACATATACAACTTGACATATATGCTGCATGTAAAAACGTGTTGATTTTGTAAGGATGGAGCCAAGGGAGGCAAGTGATGGCGGCTGCCACCACAAGGTTTTAAAAATATATAAATTTTATATTGAAAATAAATTTTTATCCCCAAATTATATAGACTCGCTACCATTAGATTTTTTTATTATTTCTTTTTCATCCTCATAATGCAGTTTGTTTTTTTATTTTTTAAGTACATATTTTTACCACCATAAAGGAAAAATCCTAGCTTCGTCCTTGATTTTGTCGGAGCTGCATGGGTGAAAATATGTACCCTAGTTTTCTGAACATGTTCTGACATTAGTCAAAACGAGAGAGGTTTTTTAATTTTCTTTGGGAGTGAAACAAGAGAAGTTTTTTGGTTTTTTGTATGGGTAATTCTCTAGAAATATTCTGATTCTTTGATGAGTACGAAATTTCTTGGCTATATGAAAATCTTGGGGATTTGTCTCACCCGACAACGGACATCCTATCCCCAATGACATAATTTGTGTTTTATTGCCCTAAAAATTGGCATCATGCACCTCTCTCTCTCTCTCCAACAGACCGTCGGTAAATTTTCTTTTCTTTTTTGATAAAGTTTATCAAGAACACAACTTTAGAAACAAATTCAAACACGTTTTTATCTGAAACCATACACACATGCATCGGATGCTTCTGAACATGAGTTTATCCGAGTAGGTACACATCTTCTAAAACTGTGTCGAAACTGCTAACAAAATTAATTATTAACACACGTTTCCTTATTTTTGTATTTGCTTCCCCAAAAATGCACTCCATACACATTTATGCCAAGCAATGTGAGACGCAAAGAAGGGAGGGTCAAATGCAATAACATGTAGAATTTTTTTTTGACAAACAAGCAAATTTCATAAATATAAAAACATGTAAAATTTAAAGAAACTGTAAACCAAACCGATTTCAAGGGATTATCGTGAACTTATCAAATTGAGAAAGGACGAAAAATACTAAATTTTGTTATCAATTTTAAAATTTCACGGAAAAACATGGAACGCGGGGGTCTGCTGTGCAACCTGTGCACAGAAACACGGCCGTCCACAAGTGTTTTTCACAGTTTGGATTGAAAACAAACTGTTTGCGCGAACTGTTCTTCTCTTTTGTTTGAAATCTAGGTTGTCCATCCAAGTAGCGGATGGCCCGAATTCTGCACAGCACCTGCTGTGCACAAGCTGCACAACAACAACCCCAGGTCCGAAAAACATGCATGAGATTATATTACAGTTGAGAGTCATGGCCCCTGCAGGCTTGCATTTGTGTTTATTATTGGGAATACGCCGTACTTGTTCATAACAATGGTGGTAACAGAAAAAACTTGGGTGCCGGACGGATACTACATGGTCATATCCGTCGCACATATCGGTCGTCCGAAAGTGAGAAAAAGGAGAACGAGAGAGGAAGTTTTGGGAGAAATCTGAACCATCCAAAATATTTTTAGACGGCCGAGGTGTGCGCTCGACACTACATGCACTCTACCCACTCGGCACCCTAGTTTTTCTCGTTTGTGACACAAACTACCACACATTTACATCAGTTGGAGGGCCCAGGTCAGGTAGAAACTTCACGGAATCACGGTGCAATGTGTGCAAGTACTTGTGGATATTTTTTTTATCTGTATCTAATTTTTTCAGTACATTTTTTTTTCATGTGTACGTTCAATAATTGAGAGAGCTTTTTATGAGGCGAAAGAGTATCTGATAAAGTGGTCCACAAGGTTTAAGCGTGGGATATGAATCATGGCATTGGACATGTTTGGGTAAAACGTAATGGAAGGGAAAACGACCCTTCAGTGAGAAAAAACCAAACTCAATTTAGCACACCAAACAAGTACACCCCATCAAACACTTCCTCAAATTAATGTTACATTTGGATTTAAGTTTATTTTTTCCCATGCGATATAAATCAGCAGAAGGTTAATGAGAGAGTTAATGGATTAACAACGAAAGGGAATTCGAAATCTCGACATAGACTCAAATCTCATATCTCCTCTTGGAAGTCAATGGATACAATTAGATGAGCTATGAGTCACATATGTTGAATCAAAGTTTATTTACTCAGTACTCTTAATTGACATCAGCATCTCCATGATCCGATAATTTAATGCACTTTTTTAAAGAGATGTCCACATTCAACGAATTCCGGCGAAATAGATAAACAATGAAATACAACGAAAAACATAAGCATGTTTCCAAGGGTGTCCATGTCAACTAAGAGCTCTAGATCCGTAGAATAATTGCTCAGTAATTTCATAAGTACTTCTAAATCCGGGGCGTTAATGAGCAAGCCAATACTTGAGTTCTACATAATACTACTAGGGATGGGAGCAATGGTTTGAAATTTGAATATTGTCTTCGTGTCTGATGCCAAGTTGCCAACCATGACCACCCACAGCTTCAGCATCAAGAAAAGAGGCCCATTTGCATTGAATATGTGTTGATAATTACAAAACCCCAAGTAGGCCCATCCATTATCGATAGACTCGTGATTAGGCCTCGGAAGGAGCTAGTTACGTACTACTACTATTATTCCATAGCATTGGGGCACCGCCTAACACTCTTATCAAATCGGATATCCGGTTAACTTGTGCGCAGAGCCGACTTTTACTTTTTAAAGGCTTAAAGTAAAAATCAAAAGGAGGTTTTCTTCTAAATCTTAATGAACAAAATGAAAGTAAGTAAATCACACTTCCAAAAACAAATACTACTATTAATCAATAAAAAATAACCCTAAAATAATAACCAGATATTCCTAGATTTCAAACTCGTCACTTAAATATCACAAATCCTAAAATAGTATAAAAAAATCCGAACCGTACAAGATTTTAAAAGCATAATCTAAATATCAATCTTCTTGCAGTTCTAGCAGCAAAAGTACTAATTATGTCCGAATAATCAATCTTATCCACCATCTCATGTTCAATAGATAGAATGGAGAGTTCATTCAACTTTTCTGGTGACATAGTTGACCGAATGTAAGGATTAATCCAAATGTCACTAATTAACGAGCCACTAGTAGACAAAATTAGCAAAATTTTGTGCCCACATCATTAATTCATTTGTTTTGGTTTCAGTTTGGAGCTTTTTTAATAATGCATGTTTAAGGCCTTTGTGAATTTGAAATTGGACCTCTTTTGAGTTTAAAATTGGGCTTTATATACGATGTACGTTTGTTTATTACAAAAGATACCAAGTAGTACCTACGGGTACTAAAATATGGGGGCCTTTGAAATTTGTAATTTTTTTGGGGCCTAAATCGATTGCAACGCTCGCTTTAGTTCAGGGCCGGCTCTGCTTGCGCGTACTTAGACTAATTAACATTATACATTATTGTGGGGCATAATAAAATACGTGGTGAATAGTGACGGTGTCTCATGACGATAGAACAATTGGACCCTCGGAAGTTGGGTTAGGTCTCGATAATAAACGTTTAGGTCTTCGATAATTGCACCAAAACCCCTATTACAATGTTTACACCTCTGCTCGTTCTCATGAAATAAAGCAGTCATTACTCGATAATTGAAATCCGGGAGTATCACCCTATGGAATATGCAAAAACCCATCTCCTCGGCCACGGTGTTTATGGTATTTATTGTTTTCTACTTGCATAAAATGCTAAAAATAAAAAATAGACAGATGGACCAGGGCGCCAAAATTGACCGATTTTCCCATCGTTTTGGAGCACCGCCACATTATGTTATAACACTTTTATTCATAACACATTGTAGTGGAGTTCACAAAATTTTGTAATGGATAAAATGTTAGGACACTATGTAACGATGTTCCAAAACCATGGACTTATTACTCTGATAATTGTTCTTCATTATTAATATTAGAGAATACCTTATATGAAAGTAAAAGCATTAAAGCATGAAATACGGGGGGGGGGGGGGGGGGGGAAACGAGGGGGACGGCATAGTCACGACAAGAATTAAGACTTAAGAGTCAATTCATGTTAATTACTATTTTCTAAACGGTATTTTTGACATCTTGTTTACGCTATAACGACAACATCTTATTATAATATACCAACTCAATTTCACTCGACAAGTCATTCTATTAACTTATTGCCAATAGATCAGTTTGAGGAACACCCATGAATCTTAGCCTCTATTGCCCCGTGGATGTTTTTCCGTTCACATCGATTAAAAAACACAGGCTATTAGGGCTAGATTAAACAAGTGAAAAAGATAAAGTTTACAATTAGCAACATTCACCGACTTAGCTGACTTATTAATGTCGTCTCATTCGATAAATACTGGCATTATTGCATAAGAAACAACAATGACCACCAGTTTCGCAAATTAATGACAAACAAATAAGAGTGCTTAATTATCAAGTAACAACTACTCGCTCTCTCCCATTTTAATTGTCCCCTACGTAAAGTCGTATCATTTTGACTTTAAAAGAAAATATATTTATATATATATATATATATATATATATATACATTTTTTAAATTACACATTTCAAAAGTACTCGTTGAGATCTTTTGAATGGTACAAAAAAAAATTAAAAAATAATTCCGAACGTATTTTATTTTTTAAGATCAAATTTGCCCGGTCTTCCGAGGGAGACATTTAAATTGGGACGGATGGAGTAACAAGTTGAGTCTATCGGGCTGCACTTGCCCGGAAAAACATAACAAAAGTAGAAGACAACTTAGATAAGTCGAATTTTGTAGAGGATGTTTTCTTTGAAAACAATTCAGGGAAGTTTGGGCGCCTGTTTTTTGAAGGAGAAACAACTAGGCTTCATTTGGGCGCCTATTTTTTGTTTTTTTGCTTTCTCTTTTTTGGTTTTTGGATATTTGGCAGCCAATGGGAAAAAACAGTTTCTCCCAAAAATTGTTTCTTCATTTCTGGTGATAGAGAGAAGAAAGCAAAAAGAGGCTCACACCTCCTTTTCAATTTCTACTTCTGGGTTTCTCTCATCTCTCTCTCCCAAAATGCATTCTGCACATTTCTCTCAAGCACTCATCCCAGATTCAAAAGTCATTCTGGCCATAATCCAAAAAATCAAAAAGCCAAAAAGTTAAAAAGGAAAAACTGAAAAGTAGGCTCCCAAACACCCTCTAACAATTTTGGATGTGCTAAAATAATGAAGAATATTGATGTTACATAAAGAAAAAGGATTATAGTATATTTTTCTTGCGCTAAGCGATTTTTTTTAGACATTATATGCTTTCTGAGATAGATCATTCTCTTTATATATCAACTAAAGTCCAAAATTTTAGAAGCCCACAAGTTAACGGGGTCTCTCTTATAGGAGTCTTTCTTTTTTTTTCCTTTTTGTCTAATTGACTTATTTCGCTTTTCGTAATTTTTTGTATAGCTTTTCATTGTAATTTTTGTGATTAATCATTTGTGTCGACGAGAGAAATCACAAAAATATAAAAATGTGGACGAAAGTTGGAAAAAGTTAATATAAGACTCTTTAGAAAAAAGAAAAAGAAAAAAAAGATGTTGCTTTGTACTTTTTTTCATCTTGAGGGAATTTTTTTTGCTATTGGTCATAATTTTTTACTTTTGTTCTCATCTCATCAAAACAGATTATTAATCCTATAAATATAACGGCGATCTAACAAAAATTCGGAAAAACACCAACAAAATACGAAAAACCACAAAGACAAAAGAATAATGAGAAATTTAAACTCGATTTCAACACAGTAAAACTTTAGGCCTTGTTTTCTATTACTAAAATGAGAATTTTATTTGCTAAAATCAATTCATTTTCATTTACTAAAATGAATTGATTTTTATGAAATTTCCATTTTAACAAATGAAAACAAGGCCTTAATGGACTCTGATTTAATTTTCCGCCGAGTTCGAAAGCTGAGACAAGAGCCTCAGCCGCCGGGTACTGCCGTGTTGTCACCGAGGTTCAGGGTTTTCAGCTACAGTGAATTCAATGCGGTTCAAACGGTGGGGAGTTAATTGACGGTGGGTTAGGTGACAAAACGGAGGGTGCCGTCTGTACAGCGGTAAGGGGACAAGTGAGCAGTTTTTGATGGGAAATGAATAACGGCTGTGGGTCCCAATTTTTTGAAGGACCTGATGCGTGATTGATGCTGCAGGCGCAAATCAAGAGATGGGAACCGGGGAAGTGCTGTGCAGCTTGGTATTGCGCAGTGTGTTGTGCACGCAAGGCAGTGCCGCAGCTGCCGGTCCAGTAACGCTCCAATGATCGAAAACGTTCATTGAATAAAGCTCGTCGTTTAGAATAAGTGTGTAAAAAATCAGTTTGTTCGGATATCATTACGTGCCTCATTTGAACATTATTATCTTAAAATGTATAGATCTGAAAACTGAATCAAACAACTGGAACCCATTATTGCTAATTTTACATGTGTTCCGATAAAACACTTAATGATATACATTTGAATTTATTTTTGACACATTTGTTCTACTCGATGAGTCTACGTAATGAACGTTTTCGATCATCAAAATGATACCGGAGCGGCGCCACCGTGCATGCGCAGCACCCCATGTATTCCAAGATATGGATTCCTTGGTAATGGTGAGGGCCAATCGGATTTGGGGATACTGTGTGCACAGCAGGTGCTTGGCGGGCCAAAAACGACGTCGTGTTAAGCCCCCAACGAGCTGGAAAAAAATTTAGTCAAAACGACGTCGTTTTGGCCGTTTTGACTTAAATGAAACGACGTCGTTTCATGGTTTCCTAAGCTGATATAAAAAATAAGGCAAAACGACGCCGTTTTGACTTAAGTAAAACGACGTCGTTTCATTGTTTTTTAAGCTGATAAGAAACGAAGTCAAAACGACGTTGACTTCGTTTCTTATCAGCTTAAGAAACCATGAAACGACGTCGTTCCATTTAAGTCAAAACGGCCAAAACGACGTCGTTTTGACTGGGTTTTTTTCCCAGCGCGTTGGAGCCTTAAAACGGCGCCGTTTTTTGCCCGCCAAGCACCTGCTGTGCAGTATCCCCGTCTCCGGGGCAATCACTCTTAATTAGGGCATCCACAAAAATAGCTCACAAGTTGAATGTTAAGTTGCATGCATAAGCTTAATGAGATCCATTTTTCACTCTTAGAATTTGCTAAAAATTCTTTATCTTTTGATAATTCATTTTAAAAAAGATTCAAAGACTTTTGGTCTGACTTTGAGTTAGCTAGAATGCTACCTAAATTTAGTGAATATGGTAGGAGCCATGCCCGGGAGCCACCTTTGAGAGTTTGTATGAGGAGCCCATTGAAGACAATAATTGAGTAAAAGCCTAGGTAAATATTAGGAGTTTCACCTACAAGTATTTTAAGAGCCCATTGTGGATTTACTGGGTATATGTGAGGGTCGTAAAATAAATGAAAATGCTAATAACAACACATTAAGCTGTCAAAAAGGGAGGAATAAGACAACAAAATTTTTTTGCCAGTTTTCGATGCACCTTTAACACGTTTCACGGCATTTTAACGCATTGGAAACTATATATTTTTTTTTTCCTTTCCTCTTTAATTGACAACTCAATAGGTTGCTATTTGAATTTCCCAAAAATAAAAAGTGCAAAAAATAGAAAATAAGAATATTACAATCAACAACTAACAATTGTAGTAATAATAATATTGCCTGAGTTAAATTTTTAAAAAGGGATCAACAAATGAAAACTAAAAACTAAATACTGTGTTTTGTTTTTTAAGTATTGTGTTTCGTTTTGAGTTTTCAAAACCATTCCATCTCTCACAATGCTGTATGCTGAGTTTTCTAAATGATAAAATGAGAATTCACATTTCAGTTGAGTTTTATGAAGGGGTGATAAAATCATATCGTGTTCCCAAATGATGAAATCTAATTTGATAAAATCTCCATCCAATGTATTTTATCATTTGAGGAATGATTTTCATAAAATCTGGACTAAAATCACCGGCTAACTTTTATCATTTTAGTACTCCCTTCGTCCGGATTTATTTGTCCCTCGTTCTATTGTAACCGGATAAAAAACTAATAATATCTTTAAATTGGTAATAAAATTTATATCCAATATAGATCTTGTTTGATAGATTTCGATTAGTTCTATGATACAATATTTTTAAAATTACGTAAAATATTACGAGATACAATCATTTAAAAAATGACACAAACTCCCAAAATAGATTAACAAATCTGGACAGAATGAGCATTAATTTTAATATAAGGGTCTTGCTAACGTGTGCCTAATAGGCACACGTTAAGTACACAAACAAACAAAAACAACACACATACTCCTATACACATTTTACACTTTTCAATACACTTTACATATTCCAATACACTTTTCACACATTTTAATACACTTTTTCAACATTAGTATTTTCCTTAATATAAAACGTAGGATAAAATTTGATTTTATCTACCGTCAAACTCATATACTCCAATTATCAGCACTTTTGCATGAATCCATCAGAAGAGGATCAGCCCATAAAGTGGTACTGGTAACAGCCTGAGGAAACATCATTAGATCCTTTTCCCTTGGGAAGGGGGTACGTACACCTGTGAAGTAAAATGGAGGTCTGATTATAAAAAAGACGAAGTTGAAAGCCAAGCTCGACCTTTTCCTCAGTTCCCAAGGCAAGGCACTGCCCCAAATTCAAAAACTCAATATGAGGACCACTTCAACCAAGTTCGGACCTCTTGTCCTCCTTTCACCAAATTAATCAAACCCAGTTCTGATTTTTACCTTAATTTTAGGGGTGTTTGAGAGTCTACTTTTCAGCTTTTCATTTTTAATTGTTTTGGTTTTTGATTTTTTGGATTATGGTCAGAATAACTTTTGAATCTGGGATGAGTGTTTGAGAGAAATATGCAGAATGCATTTTTGGAGAGAGATAAGAGAAATCCAGAAATAGAAATAAAAAAGGAGGTCTCACACTCTTTCTGCTTTCTGCTTTCTAAAGCCAGATATGGAGAAACGTTTTTGGGAGAAGTTGGTCTCACCCTTGGTTTGGCAGCCAAAAATCAAAAAGGAGAAATCAAAAAACAAAAAAAAAAAAAGGCGCCCAAACGGCCTCTTAGTACACAACAATTTGCTTTTAAGTTACAGACAAAAATTATAGTACTAAGTTATTTCAATTACTTTCAGCTGTTCGGTCTTGTGTAATGAAGATGACATCTCATGAAATCCATGAAAACAAGAACATGGCTCGTTGTTTTTTAGAGGAGTTTGGTTGCCTACTTTTTTATTTTTTATTTTTAACTTTTTGATTATTATTTGATGTTTCCAAAAAAAAAAAAAAAGCAAAAAAGAATACCAGAGGACCACAGTTGCAATTTGTTTAGATTTCATATCAACGCTACTTGTCTTACTTTGAGATTTACACAAATGAATCACTGGCAAACAAGAAATTTGCAAGATATTCCACGGGGTGTTAAGTACTGCGAAATATTGTCTTATTGTAGAGTTGACTTCGTCTATTACTACCCGTCTCCACATTACAAGGACCGACATTATAAGAATTTGGCTTTTGGACATTCATAACTTCGCAATAAGGTCATTACGAGGATTTTGTGTGCAAATTTAGCTTACATTTGAAGTTTTTGTTTGATCAACCAGTAATCGATTAACAATTGGTGGTTTTGTTATTGCCAAACAAATTGTAAGTGCTGTCTGTCCAATATTAGGAATATGAGAGCCGGTGTTTGTAGTTTTAATAGAACTCAAGGGTGTTCAGAATAATTTACTTACATTAGTAAAATGAGAATTCAATTGTCATCATCAATCACTAAATTTCATTTACGTTTCTCCAATAGATTCATGTGATGATCTTTTTACGGGACTCTCGTGTGATGTAAAATGTGTCCCACCACGTTTTTACTTGATGATTCAAGTTATTCATTTTGTAGGAAACAAAATAAAAATTAAACGGATATGATTCCACATGAATGAAGCATAATGATCAATGTATAACAGTTCATTTTTGTAACAACCACCAAGATTCGATCAAGCCTATAATTATAATTTTTGATCAATTTGGTTTTTGCATTGATGATAAACCAATTTAGACTTATAAATTTATGAACAAAATGATCACCAAGTAGAACCAGCGTAGGTTTATTTTCGCGTGGCATATGAGAGGATTTTGATTTGTCAAAAGCCATGTCATTAATCAATTCCAATTCAATAAACTAAGGCTGAGTTTCCCACTTGATAAAATCTGATTTTATCAAGTGGGAAACTCACCCTAATACAGTTGTGCCAAAAAATGGTTTAGCACTATTAGCACAATGATCCAGTTTCACACTTGATAAAATCTAGATTTTATCAAAATTTGATAAAATCAATACTTAATTTTATCAAGTGAGAAAGATCTTTGATAAAATCTCAGATTTTTGCACTAAAAAATCTGAGATTTTATCAAAGTTTTTCCTCACTTGATAAAATCGATCAACACTTGATTTTATCAAATCTTGATAAAATCTATCTTAATAAAATCTAGATTTTATCAAGTGGGAAACTGGACAAATATTTATTTTGATAGTAGGCCAGTATTACAACAATATTGTCAAACTATTCGGCAAATCAATGATTGAGCATTTGATTAGTGGACTAAAAATTTTAGGCTCTTGGATAATGAATTTGCGCAAGTAGCAATAAAAGTATGGCTTCTTTAAAAAGAATTAAATAACTAACGTCTATTCTACTTCTTATTAATTTTAATATTTTAACGATGTCCCAAGTATTTACTAGTACTTCATTAAATTCATGACTTATCCATCCCATGTCGGGGAGTTGAAAAAAAGTGAGATTTTATGAAATCTCTTCCTGAATGGATAAAATCAAGCCATTGATTTTATCAAATCTTTCTAAAATTTATTGGATAACTCCCCCGTAATCTTCTTTTAGCACACAATACAATGTTAGACAGATACATGTTCATAAATTCGAATTCGAAGTCATCTAATGCAGGTAGACTTCAAGAATTAATAAAAAAATTGTACACATTAAATTTGAAATTCCTATTTTACAACCCAATCAATTAAAGCAAATAAATAGGATTTTTTTTTATCGGCAAATAAAATTTCACCTCCATAAAGGGCGAAATATGAAATTAGTACAACAGAAGATACCATATATTGATATTTGAGGTAGTCTCGAAGGGACAAAATAAATAAGAATTGAAGAACAACGATGAACAAAAGGATACACGTGGAAAACTTAAATGGGTAAAAAAAGCACAGGAAGGAATCAAGCACTAAAAAATAACATCATGTGATTACAAATGACTTTAACTTACAATTGCAACTCCTTTCAATTGACCAAATGACCGATTGTTGACTCCTCGTTCACCACACAAAGTGTTTAATCGTCGATGCCTTGAATCCTCAAGCCTTACAAGATTCTTTCTGAAATCGACTGAAAATTAACGGAAGAGATTGCGTCTAGGTTGAAGAAAAATTCTTGGAGTTGATTATGTTGCTCAACAATCTATAAGTTTTACTCTAAGATGCAAGGTAAGAACCCACTTGAATAGCTTTCTTTGCTTTTGGACGTATGAATAGTGGCTGTAATTGTCATAAGCTTTAAAACCCTAGCTGCGTGCTTGCTCGATCACATTTGGAGTTGCTCGAGCATCTCGCAATTAGACCACTTGTTGGACCTGTAGTTTAAAAGTTGCTTGAGCACTTTGCTGACAGCCCTATATATGAATCTATAAAACTTGATAACCTTAAATTAAATCAAATTGTAGACACACTAGAAAAATTACATCTTAATTTTCTTCCACAATCCTAAATAGACGCATCTAAAAAGAATGAAAACAAAAAACACAACTTGATAATAGGGTTTCAAGCAAATGTGTATTATGTCATGAAATTGTCAACCGAAAAGAAGCTCGGCCTATAGAGCTTCTAAAATTACTTCGAACTTCTTTAAATTAAAGCACATGAATTCCTATTCATAGAGTTTCCAGTGCTACAAACGAGTCAAGCTAAACCAAATTTTTCTCATTTTTGAGCTTCAGCTCGGCTATTTTTATTGCCGAGGTATTTGAGCTCGAAACCTGTACTACACGAGCCTCTATAATTAAGTCAAACTCGCTTGAGCCTCTATCATTGAGCCGAGAATCTACAAAGGAGTTGGGGCTTTTATAATCGACGAAAAGTTAAAACTAACCCACACTCAAATTATTTACTATAGGAGTAGTAAGCTTAGAGACAGTTTCCTATTTTTGCTAAAAATGCTAAACGGGCTAAAAAGATAATGCATATTAGAGATGACCTAGCATGCATTTATACAGGTTACAACTTTTTGTGACTTAGAAATCAAAACCAACTAAGGAAATATACATGACAAATGGAAACCTAAATTAATTTGGAAACGTGAATAATAATAATCCATCATAAAAGGAAACATAATATTAGAATATAGAAACATGGTAATATAATATACTATTTTCTAATATTATGCTAAGAGCATCAATATCAGGAGAACCAAATTAACTTTTGAGTCAAATGTAGAGAGCTAAGCCTCCAAAACCCCCAAAAATCAGACTCACCAAATCATTCATCAAATTTGTTTAAACTTGTAACTTTGCTACAGTACCGCACCATTTTTGGTGCGGCACTGTTCACTCACCAGGGCACTATTCACGCACTGTTCATGCACTATTCATTTTTTTAATTATTACTTTTGGGGAGTAGGAGTAGAAAGAAATAATAGTTTAATATGATGAAGTTATAATAGAGAGTCTGATTTTGTGAATTTTTAGAAAAATGACTTGCTAATTTATAAAAGGTGTTTTTGAGGTTAAATTTGGTATTTTTTTTGGTGAGCCTGATAAGGATGCTCTAACATTGCTAAAAGTGCTAAGAGTAAGCCCAACAAACTCCCTAAATTGGCTCTCATCCCTATTTTAGGGAGCCAAACTCCAAAGTTAGGCTCCAAGAGACTCCCTAAATCCCTCCCTAAAATACAAACATGAATAGTACCTCCCTAAAATCCCCCCCATTTAGGGAGGCACTATTCACTCCCTACCCATTTTTTTATTCTTTCTCTCTCCTCCCCCCTCTTTAAACTGGCTGTTTTTTTGTTTTTTTTTATTCTCTCTCTTGTCTCTCTCTTACTTTTCCCCCATATATTATATTTTATTAAAAATAGGGAGGGTAATAGGGAGTGTTATTGGAGTGTTGATAGAAAAAATGTCAAGTTATAATAAATATATGCACTGTACACTGCCTAATTTATCAACTCATTGTTGGGGTTGTTCTAAATGGGCTAAAAAGATAAGTATAATGCATATTGGAGATGACCTGTTTCCAAATCTAACAGCTCGGTTCGTTTGGGCTATAAACGTCCCCGTCCAAACGCCCTGTTTATGTACGCATACGGCACACCTGCCAGCCTTGTGACGAGTCGGAAGTAGTAAATTTTGGATGGGACCCCGTCCAAACGCCCTGTTTATGTACGCATACGGCACACCTGCCAGCCTTGTGACGAGTCGGAAGTAGTAAATTTTGGATGGGACGGTGAGGTAGTTGATGAATACCCTCTCAAAATAAATTTGTTTATTGCACTCCTTGCCGCTCTCTCTCTCTCTCTCTCTCCTGTTTAATTCCTGTATCTCTTCGGAGTGTGTTTTTCCTGTTTCGATGTGATAGCACAGAGACCACAGCATTAGATACAGGTCAGAAATCAACACCACCAGCAAACAGCAACAGCTACAGCGATTCTTCTCTGTTTTTGGAGCATTATTGATGTGATCAACTGATAATAACATCGAGTTAAATCAAATGCGGTAAGTCTCTACTCTTCTTCTGCGCATTCAAATTTCCTGTTCTCAGTGTTGTTTTGATAGAGAATGAGCTGGAATTTCAGCTTTTGAAAGGAAGAGCTGCGAATTTCCGATGTTTCATCGGTGATTTTTGGCTATTTTACCTGTGAATGGAAACGTATGTGTGTGATTGTGCACGATTCTGTGAATGATTGAATGCTGTGGAGTTGATTTTCTTGTTTTCAGTTTTGTTGTTGATTTGACAATTTTTTTAGAGAGACGAGAGAGTTTGAGCTGGAATTTGAGGTTTAAAGTTGAGCTTCCTTCTAGCTAGGTATTCTGATGTGTTGTACAGTGATGTTTTCGTCATTTTAGGTTTTTAGATATGGACGTGTATTGTTGCGTTGAGGGCTGAAATTTCGACATCTGAGATCGACCCGACCTGAGAGAGAGAGAGAGATTATCCTGGATCTGGAAACTAGCTCGCTTGGCCTTTTCTCCATTTGACTCTCTGATTAGGAAACTTATAAAGAAGCACTAGGGTTCGAGGTCTTCTTTAGTGTAGTGTCGTTTTCTGTTGTGCACCATGTGCGAAACACTGTTACTTCACTACCACCAGTGATGGATCAAGGTGCCTAACGGCGACCACACTTCAGAATTTGTACAAGACGTCGATATTTCTACCATCTGCAACATAATTCAGTTATCCACGAAAAATATCGACGCAAAAACTAACAAAGGCAATTTTCTTTTGAATAAAGACAGAAAAAAAACACCCCGTGCTTTCTAGGGTAGCTTTTACTGCGGAGGGCTACTTTTGTTGGTCAAAGTAGAAAAATGCATTTGTTGATTTGAGTTGGTTTAAAAATTGGTTGGAGTTATTGGTTAAAATAGCCTCGTCATATTAAAAGTATTAAAGGAGCATGTTGTCTCTACCAATTTGGGAGTGCTGGCTTTGTTTTGGAGCGGACAGAGTACTCAATAATTCAAACGATGTTTCCTAACAGTCCTTTCTATAACGTGTGTGGTTTTCTGGGTTGTGGGGTTTTTTCCTTCTGAATATCGTGTTATTTTCTAAGTTCTATTGTTTGATTTGTAGAAGTACACCTGCTGAGAAAGGAGGGGGATAGGATAACATTCTTCTAGGCCAATGAATAGGGAATTGAAGAGAGGGAAGCACGAGAAGGACTTGGATGTCAAAGAGAAGGTGGTGGTTGCCGTCAAGGCATCAAAAGAAATTCCAAAGACTGCTCTGATCTGGGCTTTGACTCATGTTGTTCAGCCCGGGGATTGTATCACGCTGGTAGTTGTCGTCTCGTCCGAGAGCTCAGGTGCCTTTCTGCCCTCGTTTGGGCTCATGCTTTTCTGACTGTGAATTTCATTCTTTGTCCGTAGATTGAGATATCTTCGCGATTACAAGGTTCTTTTCTCTAGCTTTTTATATGACACATGGGGACTACATGTCCCTAGTAGTCTTTCCCAACACCCTCGTCAAAATGAATCATATTTTACATTTCGGATCAATATCAATTTAGTATTGGTACTTGAATTGACTTTGAATTTATCATTTGGCAAGATGATGAATTTGTTCAAAATGTGCTCACTTCTGTCATGGTTGCATGGGGTTAACAATATTTTCTCCTTGTTCTTACGCAAACGCTGACCATTCTTACGTAAACGCTCACTTCTGTCTGGGTTTCTTTGTCTCATGTTGCCTTAATTGTCATACTTTTAGGTTGATTGTTCATTTGGCTTAACATAGCAAAGACAAAACTCTCTGTATTTTATCTGTCTTTTCAGTTTTGATTAGGAGTGGGGAGTTTACAGAATGATGACCAATTTTCTATGTCAGATCAGTTGTTTTACTGATCACTGACTACTGTATTGTTGCTTCCCTATTATTCAGGTAGGAAAGTATGGGGTCTCCCCAGATTTGCAGGAGACTGTGCCAACAGCCACCGAAAATCTCACACAGGAACAAGTTCAGAGCAGAAATCCGATCTTGCAGATTCTTGCTCCCAAATGATCCTTCAGCTCCACGATGTTTATGATCCCAACAAAGTCAGCACCTTTGCTTATGTTTCTATATTTGGTGTTACTAACACACTCCAAAACTTATAATCTGACTTTTATCCCGACTCTGCTTTGTAGGTTAATGTGAAGATAAAAGTTGTCTCTGGATCACCATGTGGGGCAGTTGCTTCTGAGGCCAAGAGAGCTCAAGCTAATTGGGTTGTGTTGGATAAGTATGGATAACTTTTTGAAATAATGCAAATTAACATGCATGAGATTATGGGTGATATGGGTTTCGAATTCCATTAATTTCTGGTAATATTTGGAAATATCAGCTCTCATCAGCTTAGCTGCTGAGGCAAAGAGAGCTCAAGGTAATTGGTTTAATGCCATTAACATGCGTAAGATAGGAGCTATGGATTTTGAATCCATCGATTTCTTCTGTTCATTTGGCAATGATTAGCTCTCATCAGTTTATCTTTGACTTGTCATGCATTTTATTTCTATTAATTTATATTCTTTATGTGATAACTATCTGCATTACTTGCAGACATCTCAAGCACGAAGAGAAGCGCTGTATGGAAGATCTACACTGTAACATTGTGGTTATGAAGCGCTCCCAGCCAAAGGTTCTGCGTCTAAACTTGGTTGGGTCACCCAAGAAGGAAGCTGAAGCACTGTGTTCAATAGATCCATCATCTGAGAAACAATCTCGAAATAAGAATGATTCTATGGAATCAATTCCAGGACCTGTTGTTACTCCAACAAGTAGTCCAGAGCTATTTACCGCAACTGAAGCCGGAACTTCATCGGTGTCAAGCTCAGATCCTGGGACCTCTCCATTCTCCATTTCTGAAATTAATGGGGAGCTGAAGAAAGAGATCTCATTGGGCACAAAGGAAACTCCTGACCTTGATGAATCAAGTTCAGATACAGACAGTGGGGATGTATCTTCGTCATCATCAAGTTTAAGGTTCCAACCATGGATGGCAGAAATTCTCAGTCCTTGTCATCAATCATCCCAACACTTGGAAGAAAGCTCACATAGATCAAATGAGAGGCCTCCAACATCAACAACAAAGGCTCTGCTGGAGAAGTTCTCTAAACTTGATCGAGAAGCTTGTTGCAGATTGCAGAATAATAGACGTGATCTAGAGTTCAAAGGAAATGTGAGAGAGGCGATTTCTCTTTCTAGAAATATACCTCTTGGGCACCCTCCTCTCTGTTCAATATGTCAGCACAAGGCACCTGTATTTGGAAAACCCCCGAGGTGGTTCACCTATTCTGAGCTGGAGCTTGCTACTGGAGGATTTTCGCAAGCTAATTTTTTGGCCGAGGGAGGATTTGGATCTGTCCACAGAGGTGTCCTTCCAGATGGTCAGGCTGTTGCTGTTAAGCAACACAAGTTGGCTAGCTCTCAGGGGGATCAAGAATTTTGCTCAGAAGTAGAAGTCCTCAGTTGTGCTCAGCATCGTAATGTGGTTATGTTAATTGGATTCTGTGTTGAGGAGAAGAGAAGGTTGCTCGTTTACGAATACATATGCAATGGATCGCTGGATTCTCATCTATATGGTAATATGTCGTTCCCCCAATTCTGGAGTATTTTATGCATTTTTCTTCTGGTAAGCTTTATTTATTTATTTTTGGGTCCGCAGTATTTAGTGCTATTAAATTGTGGATGTAGGCTATTTGCAGAGATACATAGTCAACATCTATTCCATTATGAATAAACCTTATGCCTGCGGAGTTTGGCCGTGAACTTAAATTACATTCGAGGTTACAGTTGAATATAAAATTTAGGCCTATGTGATGGGATATGTACTCAATAGTGGAGGTGTTTGTGTTACTCTGTTTATTAGGCAGTGATCATATGAAACCTGATCTTCCGTCCCATTAAGTAAAACATGTGTACCGTAAAGAAGGTTTTTGGCATATATAATTGTGAATTGCTTCTGCATGAACTCACCACTGATGTTGAACTCATATTCTCTTTTTCCTTTCTCAAAGACTACAGTTATTTGGGTCCTTGATGAGTCCAACCTAATAATTCAGAGTTCAAGTCCATTTGAATAATTTCACTTGAGAATAGCTTTAGTTTTTTGTCCTCTTATATCTGTCGATAGGCTTATACAATATTTCGGCACTTTCAGGTCGTAATCGGGACCCATTAGAATGGTCTGCGCGTCAAAAAATTGCTGTGGGAGCTGCTCGAGGGCTGCGATATCTTCATGAAGAATGCAGAGTGGGTTGCATTGTGCACCGAGACATGCGGCCTAACAACATCCTCATCACCCATGATTTTGAACCACTGGTATGTAAAGTTCTTAACCTTGTGTAGACAATTTTATTTGTGTTGATTTGATATCATTGTAGAAGACCTAAAGTCAGCTCTTCCCATGCACCTGACGCAGACATACCATTCTATAACTAAAAGTTTAGACAGTTCTCAACTGTACGTTTGGTCTTTTTTTTCTCTTTCTTTTTTTGTTGTTGCTGTATTTAGTATCTTTGCAAGAGCCTTCAGCTCAACACCCCACATGGGAATTGTGTTCAATGTCCTACTGAATGGAATCTCCATGTACAATAGTATCTTCCCCTTCTGGCCTTCATTAAGGAACCTTATGTCGATAAGAAGCTGTGGCCTGTGGGGGATGAAGATATTATTTCATTCCTATATACTCTAATGTCTGGTCCTTGGTAAAGGTTTGCTCAGTAAGTTAGTTTTTCAAGTCATCTTAGCTGGGATGTAATGTTCAATGAACTCTTTAACTCCTTCATTAGCACTATTTGTTTTCTAGATACTTGTCCGCTCTGAATTTCTGCTGAATCCACTCTTTAACATCAATTGCCATGAAATTTCAGAATGTGACTTTGAATGAAATATTTCCACCCTTTCTGGTTACATCAATTCCTTTCTAATGTTTCGACATGCTTGTACTGTCTGAGGATGTCTGCATTCAAAGGGACATGTTTTAAAAAATTGTAAGGTTTTCTCCTACTATTCATTTGCTAGGTTGGAGACTTCGGATTGGCAAGATGGCAACCAGATGGAGACAAAGGAGTCGAAACGAGGGTACTTGGAACATTTGGGTACATCTTGAGATAAATATTTAATTTTTTCTTAACCCATCTTGGTGGAATCATGATATCAAAAAAGCTCTAATGCTTCAATTTAGGTATTTGGCTCCAGAATATGCTCAAAGTGGACAGATAACTGAAAAAGCAGATGTTTACTCATTCGGGGTTGTTTTGGTGGAGCTTGTTACTGGAAGGAAAGCTGTAGACCTTAGCCGGCCAAAGGGTCAGCAGTGCCTCACAGAGTGGGTATGTGTGGATGATTTTTTATTTATCAAGGATGAAATGTTACCCGTAAAAGACGGCATATAATATGGTTTAGAAGCACTGCAACTTGCTGAAACAAATCGATCGGAGTTCAATTTTCACTTAATCATATTTTTCCTTGTCTTGTAACAGGCTCGTCCACTATTGGAGGAGTATGCCATCCACGAACTGGTTGATCCATGGCTAAGAAACAACTACAATGAACACGAGGTCTATTGCATGTTACATGCTGCATCCTTGTGCATTCGGCGAGATCCTCATTCAAGGCCTCGAATGTCACAGGTAAGATATTCTACTCGTTGTTTAAATTTGATTCTCGCTGGTAAGTAACATATTCCCAATTAAGCATAGCCGGTTCAATGGTATTCAACCAATGAACCAAGAAGTTGTTCTCAGCATGTAAGTTAATCCTGATAAGTTTTTGATAATTTTGTTTTGCATCTTTGGTAACAGGTGCTACGTATATTAGAGGGAGATGTGGTTATGGACTCGAATCAAATTTCAACTCCTGGGCATGAAGTGGGTAGTCGGAGCGGAAGGATTTGGCTTGAACATCACCGACAAAACCAACACTTGAGTGGTCCAATGTCGACCGAAATATTGGAAGGGTTTGGTGGGAAGCTATCCTTTGAGACGCAAAGGTCAGTTTTCTGGGAAATGGATAGTAAGAACAGGAGGACATCATGTGGAAATTAATAACTTGTAAAGAGCTCTTCCACCTCTCCCACTGCCTGTATATTTCTTCCTTTTTGTGTTCGTTTCTGCTATTCACCGTTCTTTTTGCTCTGACGTGATCTATGATTTCGCTTTCATGTATAGTATGACGGAATCAGAGAAGGGTATTGTAGGGTATTTGTGGTTCCTTTTTTTGTGGCAAGGTTGGAACCCGGTTCAAATGTCTCAAAATTCTAGTGCATTGTACGTCTAGAGTGACCTATTGCTTAGAAGAAATTTTAGAAATTCCCTTGAGAGATTTAGAGAAAAGGGTCCCAGACAAAGCCAGAACAATGCAACAAAGGGAGACACTAACCAATAATGAGTCGGGGGTAACCATTAGTGGATAACGGGATTGGTCTCCTGAAAATTAATTGCAAGGTGCAAAACTGGGGTTGCTTCGTACTGCAGTTAACTTCCTGTACATCAACATTGATTCACAACGGGTTTTGCTAGTGCTGTGGACACCCATTTTTACCCGCAGCTTGTTATTATCCTTGATTCACAATGGGCAAGTGCTGTGGATACCCATTTACCAGCAGCTTGTTTTTATGAGCTGCACATTCTAATAATTTCTCAAAATACACGAATCAAAATGACAGTACATATGGACAAAGGTTTAGATGCTTCGAAAGGCCTAAAAAAATCTTCGGAAAAAAATAAGAAGGCCCTCTTCCTCGCAAATTTCTGATTCTAATTAATTTCTCATTGAACATATGCGAAAGAGAGACATTTCCTTTGAACCAAAAAAAAGAAAGAGAGACATTTCCTGGAGCCCATAAAAAAAATGACTTGCCGAAATAATGATAACGCTTCAATACAAACAAAATTACAATCCAAAGTTTGTTCCAAACAAGAGTAATTTCTAAATAAAAAAGAATTACATTCGTGCATAATTTTATAAAAAATCACACCAAAATTGACTTCAAAAATTAATTAAAACCTTTTAATTTGATTCACAAACTTAAACAACTACTAAAGTATTTTCATTTTTGTCCTAAAAATTGTAATCCCTCGGTCCTCTTCTCGTGTAATTTTCAGATCAAGAAATGAATTATTATTGTGTACAGTTTCACGGAGACGAACAATTTAAGAGGATAGACGCCTTTTTTTAGAACTGACCAAGTAGGGGTTAAATCGAAGCAGAAGAAGACGGTGGGACGCCGGAAAACACACCGCCGCCACCACCACCACCACCACCAACCTCTGCATCCATAACCAAGTCATCAGTCTTCCTAACCGCCGCATGAACCACCGCAAGCAAAACCCCAACCAAAAGCCCCACCACTATCTCCACCGTAGCGTGAGTCAACAACAGCAAAACGATCGTCAAAACAAACAACACCCAGAAAACCACCCTATCCCCGATGGTCCGATTAAAAACGACGAGCGGCTCGTCGCGGAGGAAGTAGAGGAAGACCCACGCAGCCATCATGGCTACGAAGACTATGAGAGAGATAGGGCGCCATAAGAGGCTGAGGAAGAGTATGAAGAGGATTACCATCGCGTAGTTCATTCGGAAGTAAGGGAGGTTTGTTTTGATACGTGAGAAGGAGGTTGTGAAGTGAGGAGGGAGGGTTATGGAGGGGAGGTTGAACATTTGTCTCCACGGCCGGCGCGTTCCGAGCCCGGCTTTTATACGGGCTTTTGCTCGAGAGATGTATTCTAGGCTTGTGCCGGTGACTTTTGGTGATGATGATGTTGGGATTGTGCCGTAGGTCGTCATTTCCCGGCTAGTTTTTTGAAGTTTCTCAATTCTCTCTCTCTCTGGTATGGAGTTTGGATGGTAGGGGAGAGGAATAAGAACGGAAGGGGTGGAAAATGTGAAATTATTCAAATACTCAATATTGAATTTTGAACGTGGTGCTCCGGCCGGTCCACAATCACATTCTCGTTGGGTTCGTGATTAAGTGAATGAACCCTACATACATGTGTGGTTTTAAAATGCATAAATGTTTAGGATATAGAAAAAGTTTTCAGGAAAACGTCTAAGGAAAGAGAAATGAATGTTCAATCTGCACCGTTCATTTATCTTTCCTGGACGTTTTCGGGAAAAACTTTTCGCGTAACCTATCATTCTTTTTAAAAATGGTCCCCGAACTACTGAATAATTGCTCGTGAAAATAGAGATCTTATGACGACAAGCACCGAGTTTCATGTAGACGTGTTCTTACATGACAGTCTGTAATGTGATGTTTTACGAGACATAAAATAATCTACTGCGATGTTATGGGACAATTTAAGTCGGGCTCATTTTGTATGTATTAATGTGCATGTCATTAATTCGTGTAAAATAGTAAGACGGTTAAACGTTGACCATACATTTGCTCTAACGTGAAATATGATTCAACCAACTTGATTTTGCATATACAATTTACAATCGAGGTCAATAAATTTAACAATTTGTTTAGTCAAATGTAACTGTGATGAATTCGCCGAACCGATCCGATTGCAAACCCATATTTTAGCTTTGAATTCTCATATGATTTGCCATATCATCTATCTAACACATCTTAGATATACAAAGTGAACAGTTTTAGATCGTCAAAGAATTTTATTTAATGTAACATGAAAATCACACAAGTAGATCTTGACCCCACTTATTATTCCTAAAAATCAATTTAAATTACAATATTTCTTGTCTTTTACAAATAGTATTATTTAGGTGCTGTTTGACTCTGTCCCAGGCAAGCTGCCGGCGGTGGGGACGGCGAGAGTGTAAAGACGGCTAGTAAACGAAGCCTGCCACTTGGCACCACGTGGGAAGAAGCTGCGACAAAGTCGTCGTCGCAATGCACTTTAATCTGGTGGATATGTTTATGAGTCGCTGGCTATATATCTAGAAAAATTGAAATACTGTATTTTTTTTTCATTTATCAATCATCTTTTTCATTTTTCTTTGTTATCACCCTATTTTGTTTTGAGTAATAACAGTTTAAAATATTTATTTTTCACTCTATGACGCTCATCCATTCAATGTGAATGGTACATTGAATTTTTTATTTTTTATTTTTTGGTTCAAGGGTTTGTCCAGTCATTAAATTTAATGCTTCGGAATTACTCAAATGTAAACATAAACTGATCTGCACATTCGGTTATTAAAAGGAATAAAAATATACTCTTATTTGGGGACAAGCCAAGGATATGTGCGATAGACTTGAGGAAAAATGATACTACAATGGAGACTCAAATCTCCACACATATAGTGAGAGAAAACCACTGTTATGTACATTGGTCCGTTATATTCATTCTTTTATCTCTACCATTGCTTGTGAGAGATTAGAGACGATTTCAAGATTTAGCGCTAACAGAGGCCAGTGTGACAGTTTTTTTTTAACGGCAATGCACCGTTTGTACCCAGAAAATAAAACATGTGGAATATTGGTCATATACGGGCGGGTACACACAATTTGACGTACGGTTCAATCTACATCTCGTTGTTATTTGGATTAATTACCGGCCGGTCCAGTTATTAGTTAACAAATTACCATTAAGGTTAAACGTGTATCTTAATGTTAGACAAAAATTTACAATTCCTCATAACATAATTTCACTTATGTACAAATAAATCACATAAGTTCTTATTATGTAGGTTGGACCCATTTGAGATATTAATATATCATTTAATTACATCTTTTATACAAAAGAAAACCTTTTGATTCCGAATACGAAACTTTTAAGGGAAATACGAAATGGGAAAATAAATTTTATATGTTTTTGTGGCTGAATCTAGATTGCTTTTTTTTCTAGATTGCCTACGTACCCATAGTTTGGGATCAAGCCAAATGTAGTTCAAGTTTGTGTGATTTATTTTTAGCGAGCATTTGTGGCTTATTTGTAAATTTGGTGAATCTTCGAGATTCAAAAATTAAGAATTGCGGCAAAATTTAAAGGCCACAAGGGGCATAATTAACTTGTCCATTATATGGCCACATGGGGGCGTAATGGACAAGTTCTTAAATTACGATGTTAACTTGTTCATTATATGGCCGCATGGGGGCGTAATGAACAAGATTTCGAGTTATGACATTAACCCGTCCATTATATGGCCACATGGGGGCGTAATAGATGAGTTTTTTTTTACTTTAACGTTAACTTGTCCAGTATATGGCCACATGGGGGTGTAATGAACAAGTTTTTGGAACATGACATTAACCCGTCCATTATATGGCCACATGGGGGCGTAATGGACGAGCTCTCCGGATTGTGATATTAACCTGTCCATTATATGGCCATGTGGGGGCGTAATGGACAAGTTTTTGATTTGTGAGGTTCGCCGATAAAGAGATTTCTTTCTCATTTTAGCCCACAAAATACAATTCATTATATGGCCACATGGGGGCGTAATGAACAATATTTTGTACACTAAATATTCGATACTTAGGCCGAATTCTTTTGATATCTTCGGGCCACGAAATATTGTTCATTATATGACCATATGGGGGCGTAATGAACAAAATTTTTGTGGGTCGAAAATACTGGATTATTTGATATTTTTTTTTTTATGTGGCCGACTGCCAAGATTTTCCCATATATATGTTACATAAGCAAAGGAAAGTAGATAACTTTCAATTATTTATCTTTTTTTGAAAGTTTTGGAAGGAGATATCAATAGATTTTTTTTACAAAATAAATTTGCTGAACCAAAACTTATCAGTCTAAAAACCAAAACGGGTAAAACAACTTTGATTGGTTCACTTTCAAGTCAGATTCTATCCCCTCCTTATCATTTTTCAAACCTCAGATCCTTATATTAAGGGAAACAGAAAAAGAAACGTAATGGAGACTACCAAAATTCTTTTGAGATAAAATGAAATTGAATCTTCAAAGACCCAAAGGGAAGAACTCAGAATTTTAAAGAAGAAGGAAGAGAAGAGAAGAAAATTGTGTTGAAGAAATATACCTGCCGAACTTCGAAATCGAAAGTAATTTCTGGGTCGACTTCTTATATGGGTAATTAAACACACTTTCCTTCTCACTCAGTTGTTATGGTCTTGTTTTCTTCCTCAGTTTTTCTCTCTCAGTTTTTCTCCTTCTTTTTCTGTCCTGAAACTATGTCAAGGATTTGTTTTTTATAGGCACAGAGCCAACTGTAATTTTCCCACTACCCATGTTGGAAAGTGGGTAGTTTTGATTTTAAACAACTTATCCACGTCCAAGAATTCCTCCACATTAGGAAGTGGGTAGTTTCTTTGACTTTGTAGTGTAGAAACTGACAAATCAACATGGGTAAACACCACTTGCCCAATTATAGCTTCTTGCACCTTTTTTGTCGTGGAATAGGTACATAGAATTTGTTAGCATATATGTGGATATGCTAAACCTTATCTGATGTTAATTCCATTTTCGAACATGATCACGGCTTTAGACCCCTCATATTTAAATAAACAAATATGATTAATCTATTAAATCGGCAAAGGTAATGTGTATTATTACAAGTGTACACTAAACTGTGAACCGATAAGATTAGAGGGTCAAATCTATTTAATTGTAATAAATGAAAATTTCATTTTCAACAGTTAATTACCAACAACTCCACGACTATATGCAAAGTTACGTTCCTACCTTTACGTATCATTTGGCGTCTAAATATTGATCACGCTTTGTTCGAGCCTCCTGTCGATCTCCGATTTGTTCCTCATCTTCACCGTTTGTTCAAGACTATCGTTGAACTGATTTCTTCAAATTGATTCAATTTTTGGTCCAGATTGGTAACGTCACTCTCTCTCGCACAAACACACACACACACGCGGAGGCATACACATTGCAGTCTCGAATTGAGATTTGTTGCTTGGTTGAAATTGCTTCAGATGGATTTAGGTCTGTTTAGAATCAATTGATTCTTTGAATTGATTATGTTTTAGGTCAGACTGAACAGATTTTGTCTATAACAGAAACCTAATGGAGTATCTATTTTGCAAATTGTTTTGATCTAGTGAAATTCATTAGCTATGATCCATTGAAAGTCGATTGGGTTTGTTTTTTTAGAATGTTTTTTATTCTAGATCCATATACAGTGTACACTCATCCAAAAACAAGTACCTATTATAATTTGCCTATTCGTCCACTGGATTCTAGACCCATATACTTAGTTTTTGACCCCACATGAATCTATTCATCGACTGAATTCACTTTGAGGTTTGTTCACTTTGTGAAATGAGTGTACACTCATGTTAGTGTACAATCATATTACAGTGTACACTCATTTTACATTGTACACTCATATTACAATGTACATTTATTTTAGTGTACACTCATATTACATTGTATACTTAATTCAGTGTGCACTCATTCATATTCCAGTGCAATGATATTACAGTGTACACTCATTTTACATTGTACACTCATTTCAGTGTACACTCATATTACAGTATACATTTTCTTCAGTGTACACTCATATTACATTGTATACTCAATTCAGTGTACACTCATTCATATTCCAGTGCAATGATATTACAGTGTACACTCATCAAAAAATAAGTACATATTATAATTTGCCTATTCGTCCACTGGATTCTAGATCAAAACAAGAAATCAACATCCATTTCCAGTCGGTGACTTTTCCAGCCGCCGAAATTTCACCGGATTTGAACTTGTTTATCAAATTGGAAATCGAACTTGTTTCACGGCAATTCCGACGGCGGAGAGAGTCTTTGTCGTTGTCTTCCTACCACAGCAGCTCAAGGAGAACAAATTAAAGCCGTCAAATTGACTTATCGGATGACGGCGAAGGAGCAATGCTGTCAATCTTTCGCAATGACTTGAGATGTCGCAATGAGCAGGAGGGGTTGTTTGGGTAGAAAATAAGGAAGATAGTTATCAGAGCTTTTTTGCAACTAAGCTGGAGCGCGCAGAGCTTGGCTCCTAAATTTGGAGCGGCCTGTCATTTGCCGGCCCTTGTTATTTTTGGGGTAGTATATTTCTGTAGTGGGCCGAATAATAAGCTACAGCCCAAAGTTTGGACACAGATAAGCTGAGTCAAGGGCTTTGAGCCCACTGTCCCATAGTGGGCATACAGACATTGATAATGTTGGATCAAGCCCAGCCTGCCGGCATCATCGGATCCAATAGGTGCCGCGTGCATGCCAAGGTGGCATTGCTTGGCCATGTGGCGAAGGATGATGTCACGTGCATGGAGGTGTAAAACTAGATACCAAAATAAAATAAATATTGTGTTTGAACATTAAACAGTGTAATGAAAATTGACAAGATACCAAAAATATTTAGTGTCTCCAATTTTAGCTAAGAGTAGAGGATGCTTTCATTAACTATAAAAACAACTTGAGCATTAAAAAAAACTTTATTGTCAAGAAAGTAACTTGGATAATTTTTTCCTCATCATCCACCAAGTCTAAACCCGAGCCGTCGTTATCGAGATGGACGGCCGGATTGGCCTCACTATAAAGGCCCCCAAATCCCATAAACTATCAACCAAACGAAAGATAAAATTAGCACCTTTCTTAACCAATCTGTTTGTGTCACGGGGGTGACTCGCAAACACCTCACGGGACACATTTCGCTGCGACAAAAGGAGTCGCGCCGGTACACCCCAGCACAACAATTACTTGCAGCCATCGTGCCAAAATCTAATCTTGCACTTGCACAAAACACTACAGTGACCAGCTGTAGTTGACCTTAATACAGCAGGAACTAATAGCGCACCAAAAGGATCTCAGGATGAGATGGAACTATTTGCTAGCTGGAAAAGAAACTCTTAGTTGGATAAACAAGTCAACTACAACTCTGCTCAGCTACCATGAAATTCCAGAAAACGATTCTGGATTGTTTCTTGCTTGCTAAAACCAAAAACTCTAGCAGTAAAAATATGGGTCTATTTCAGAAAATATACAGGACTAGGAGATTTCAAAGCTCAACTTTTCTTTTCATGCCCTGCGAAGATAACCAACTTTTCTTTTCCTTTTTTTTTTTGATCGGCAATAATGAAGTGATGGAAGGACGTCCCACCGGGATTGTATCAATACCTGGTTTGAACTTTTTATATATCTATACAGTTAGATGTGGTAAATGCCTCTTCCAGGTATTCAAGTTTCACTTCTTTCTTACTGATTTCGAACCCCCTTGCTCGATCATACCCGCCATCAACTAGAATGTAAAACAAAAGTATATTACATAGGGCTGAGGCATGGACGTACACCCCCCTTTCAGAACTCACACATCATTCAAATTAGCAGTAGCATCATATGTTCTTAAAAAATTTCATTTGGAAATTCAGGAAACATTCGAGGACTGTTCTGGACAGTCTGTGGACACCCGCGGGGAGTGTCACAGGTGTCAACCAAAATAGTACGTGTCAGTTAAGTCTTAAGAAATAAGCACATGAAGTACGATACTGGGCAAGAATTGTTTGTGTACTCCCGTACTGTTCTAACCTAAGCACAATGGACATGAGAATTCACAAGATAACTGAAAGAATACGAATCATAAAAACCTGGTAAATTTCTCTGACGGACATACCAGAAAAGAGCAACTAAGTACAAAAGCCTACTTTACTTCTAAGGTGAATGTTGACTACAAGTTGAAGTCTTACGACTTACTCCCGCCGGGCTTGTAGTTGAAAAAGATGACTTAGGCTAGATACAATCACCATTCTGACTTAGGAATGTGTTCAGCATGCAAGAGAAAAAAATTAGACTTTCCAGAAGAACTCCACCAATGTAGAATCGTCATGAAAGAAAACTTTTTCTGATAACGATAAAAGGAACCTTGAATTACTATTTCATTCATCTATATGGAAGAATGTTTCCAGTTAAGGTTGGAATCTTATCATGGCAGGCAATACAGCTTTGCCTAATTGCCTAGGGGGGGGAGGGATTTCAAACAAAAGGTCTATGAACACTACAGTAACATCACATAAAGCCCTAACGAAAAACCATAGTGATGGAACTTTTTTAAAATACAATCACTTCTTCTTATGTGTTCACTGAGACCATCAAAACTTGGTGGATAAATGTTTCTAAGGGAGGGCCTTGAAAACACCATGAGGTAAAATATAGGCACTCAATTTTTCACAACCAATTAGATTAATATCGCTCAGTCTTTTGCAGTTCCTCATCACCTCCATTACCCCTTTATCCGCCACTTCGTTGCAGTATCCAACGTCCAAATATTGGAGATTCCGACACCTATTTCCAATCATTGCCATTCCTTTGTCATTAATTTGTGTCCCACGAGCATTCAAAGTCTTCAAATTCACTACAGAATTGTCAGAATCTCTCTCAAAAATATCTGAAACCTGCATAAGACGATCGATATTCAGTTGTGTTATTGCAGGGCATCTCTTCAAAACTTCTCCAATGCCAACATTGGTGAGACACGGACTATCATTTACGCAGAGAAATTGTATATTCGGGCAAACTTGCCCAAAGTTCTTGAGCGTCATATCAGTCAACCACTTATTCTTGGAGATATTAAGGTGTCGGATACGGCAATTTTTATGTAAATAATCCGGAGAAAAATTATCCATCTCTTGTCTGTGGTATGTGCCATCATAAGTATTTCAAGTAAAGGACAACTTTTCAGGAGGGTGTACATTGTGATACTAGTCAACCCAAAACATCCATCAAGATCTATAGAAGTTAGATTAGAAAGATACTGAGCCAAATCACTTATATGTGTGAGGGGCCACCCTCTTAGGGCTAGCTCTTCCAGTGTCAATCGACATGATTGCAAAAGCAATTTTACTGCACCATGAGTTTTAGGATACTCGCCCCCGAAGCCAACGAGCTTGACCTTTTTTAATGGAGGACTTGCTTTTACGACAAAAGTTTTTGACTCAAGGTGAGAATGAGGATTTTTGCAATTGGTGAATGCATGTCCATTTCTAAAAGGGAATGCAGAATGATGTAATGACTCAAATTTTAGCGAGAGAGAGGTCAAATTGGGATTATGCCGTGCCAGAAAACCAATGCCGTCTTCTTTCACATAATGTTGACCGCTATTGCTTATGCCAAGACTAATTCTCCTCAGTTTCACACAATTTGTGGATAGAGAAATAAGAGATTGGTCAGTAATGAAACATGCATCACCTTTAAACACAATAAACTTCAATTCCTTAAGCTTTGATGCCAGGGCATGAACACCATCATCTAGCAACATCACCATTTTCTAGATTTGTATCCGCAGTAATCCTGAGTTCCTCTAGCCGTGGCAAACAAGCTGCTATCAAAACCAAATGGTTGTCTTGTATTGAGATCAATCCAGAGCAATCCAATACCTTTAGATTGTTCTTTACATTCTTATATAACGTTAATACTCTAAACCCATCTCGGGAGGTTCTGTCGAACACCAAAACTTTATGGCTCGTAGATTCAATACTCCAGACTGTGCAATCTCATCAACGAGTTCATCTATGTTCTTGTGGGCATCGTTCTTGATGACTATGGTTTGGATGTGTCGAAATCTGCGAAGAAGATTCGGGAGTAGAGGGAGTGTCTTGTCGTTTATGTTCAAGCTAAGCTTCACCCGATTAGATATCGAAAGGAACTCCTTTGACACCAAAGATATCGAATCCAAGTCACGCTCATTGTCTTCTCTACTTTTTTGAAAAATAAGTTCCCAACAATCATCTGGGAAGTGACCATGTCCCTGTTTCTTCGTTGTTGATGAGTTTGGCGATAAAATAAGGAGAATATATTTCTTTTTCTTTGTTCAGTAAAGGAGTATTTATAACGGGTGTACTGATGATGATGTAGTAATGCATATTTAAGTTTGGTTATATAAGGATTCAAATCCTTGTTACATAAGGATACGGAAACAAAAGGTAAAAAGAGTAGGAAAAGGGGAATGTCGGGGCTGTCCCTCATGGATGGCAGGCGCTGCCAACCGTTATCCGAGCCGTCCATCTCGGCAATCAACGGTTGAGATTCGTAGATGAAACGTAAAGGGGCTAGACTTTATTCCTGGAACAGTTAACTCAGTCAAACTCTAATGGAACAAGCTATACAATAATGCTAGCAAATTAATAACGGAGGCTAATCAAGAATTGTACTCAAAAGGTAAAACCAAGAAAGGTATCTCTGCTAAATGTGCACACATCCAATTTCCTAGAGACCAAAAGGGAAAATAAATAAACAAAAGACAAAAAAAAAAGTGTTTTAGATCAAAGAGATCCACACTCATCCCTTGGCCCTCGCGAATCCCCTATGCATAAAGACATTTCCAAACATAATTGGACAACAATCCAAACAAACTTCGACAAAAAATGAAACCATCAACAGCACAAATGAGACCTATCACATGAGCAATGACAGCGGCAGACAGTAAAAAAAGAGCGAGAAATCTTGTTCCAAGTTGTTCATGTGGAAATCATTACAAAAATCAAAATGAAAGGAACCATAGCGAAGCACCTCTGCGTACTTTTTATCCGGGCGAGCATTTAATTATGTATCCACTTCACTGAAACTTTCAAGAAGCTTTCCCACTGCAAGGAATGGAATGGATTCACATACTCAGACTTTGAAAGGAGTAACCCTTTTGAACATGGATGACATCTCTTAATTAGATTACCAAGTCAAACTACAATTCTGCTCAGCTACCATGAAATTTCAGAACTCACACATTATTCAAATTAACAGTATCATATGTTCTTAAAAAAACTTCATTTGGAAATTCAAGAAACATTCCAGGACTGTTCTGGACAGTCTGTGGACACTGTGGGGCATGTCACAGGTGTCAACCAAAATAGTACGTGTCAGTTAAGTCTTAAGAAATAGACACATGAAGTACGATAACTGGGCAACAATTGTTTGGGTACTCCCATACTGTTCAAACCTAAGCACAATGGAGATGACAACTCGGAAGATAACTGAAAGAATATTAATCATAAAAACCTGGTAATTCCTCTGACAAAAACACCAGAAAGAGCAACTAAGTACACAAGCCTACTTTACTTCCAAGGTGAATGTTGACTACAAATTGAAGTCTTATGGCTTTCTCCCGCCGGGTTTGTAGTTGAAAAAGATGACTTAGGATGTGTTCAGTTTTGAGTTCACCCTAACTAAGCAAAAACCCTTATGGGATCCTTAAAATGCACACGTGTCAACTCGTACAACATGCTGTTACGTCAGACACTATTGAGAGGCCTTCCAAAATAAAAAAATATGGATTTCCACATATGAATTTGTCAGACAACAGATAGAACATTATGAAAACATATCTCCTCAACTCCACCTGGGTACAGCCTTCATATCAAACTAAAAAACATAGCATTTTATTAGAGTTCAGTTTCTTTGGTTTTGACTTCACCAAATTCCAGGTCCACCCTTTAAAATACTAAATTGAAATCCCAAGGTTGCATTCACTTGCAGTAGATTGCATTCTCTTGATGATGGTATTTTTGCTACACGAGCTTGTAATGATTTCAAAGGAAACAATAACCAGAGCCGTAAACCTATAGATTGGAACTCAATTGATAACATGTTCGACGTGTTGTCAAGGTCATTCATACCCGCATTCCCAATAAAGATATCAAGTTTTGTTTCTGCATGAGCAGTTAGCTTAATGGTAAATATTCAAGCATTGGAGTATTGGACAACAAGACTGTTTCACATCATTAATAGCCCCCACCATAACAATCAAATACATCAAAGCAAGGATTTCAAGGGAACTGAGGATACACTTGATGGGGAACTCAACTGTACAACTTTTCAATGTCAAATTTTCAGTACTAGATCTACAACTTGATAGAGATGAGGCAAGTATACCTGGAAAAAGCGAGAGGAAATCAAGATAAAGTTCATGTAGGTTTTGTGCCATCGCTAAGTGCATCCACGAAGCAACATGAGGAGCTTCTCAATATTCTGACCCTTGTGAAGAAGCAAACATCAAATCATCAATAGATGAAAGCTGCGTGTTACTTCTCCACACATGTAACATGTTCCACCTCTTTGGTAATACTTTTGTCCACATCACATCCTTCATTGTTAAGTACTAAGAAAGACCGTGGTGCAGCGAATGTTCTGACAATTAGTAAAACAATGGTTTTGGGTCTCCTCCTCGTCCTTCTTGATCAGTTTGCTGCTCTTTATTGGTGTTGCCAACCTGGTAACAAGCTTTAAGTGGAAGAAACAAAAAGACAGAAGATAGAGTTCCGAGACCAGACTGAATAGCGTCACTACTTTGTCTGAATTCCATTTAGGAGACAAAAAAAGAGCCAAAGTACTGGAATACATCATCACTTCTATTTTCATGTTTTGATGACCACAACAGATAAACTTAAATTAATCTGACAGTATCACATGGTCTAATAGAAGATCCAAGCACGAGATTTAACTCCCAATTGATCAAAAACCAAAACCTTGTAGGGAACGGGGAGAAACCCTATCAAAAACACATCCCTCCTGATTCCTTGCTCTGCGTATTCCTTCACAAGGACAAACTTACAGCACGCTGAGAGGCTCTTGGACAGTTGGACTACACAATAACTCTTGGGTAAGTCCCTCCAATCCCTCAGCCGTAAAACGGTCCCGCTTGGTCTCAATCACCATTCTATCTAAAACCTCAGCGTTTTTCAGCAGGAACTGCACCGGTTGAATAGCAAGCGCTTCTGATATGAAGCCATGTATTCCGATAATCTTGAGGTGGCTCACAAGTCACAACTCACAAGACAATGGAATGACTGTTGCTGCAGATTCCAGAAGTTCTCTCCATCAAATCTCATACTCCTTAAGCCACATGTCATCTGACTAAACTATGATTGAGATATGCTACAATATTACCAGCAGTGAGAAAGAAGAAACACCAAAGGTCAAAAGTTAAAAGTGGGAGAACCTACAATACTGCCATCCTCAATGCGTACATCAAGCACCTCCAGACTGGGCGAATTTCTCAGCAAGCTAGCAATTCCAGGGAGGTGCCATTTGGTCAGCATCGTCTAAAGAACAACTGCTTTCGCTCCAACTTTGTTATTTATAAGCGTGCCCAAAGCGTAGGGCTAGTGTCGGAGTGAGCAATTTACCGGTAAGACCGGATCGAATCCACAGAGACCAAAGGAATCCGAGCGTGAATATTGTCTTGCGCGAGATGGTTTTAGCCTTAGAGCGGCAAACTTTGACTTGAGGTTTGGATTGGAATTCTCTCGA
>JAXBDA010000897.1:0-67356 GCA_036023075.1 Gaultheria prostrata
TTTCTTTCCTCATGGGGTATGCCCCTGTAGGTTGTACATTTGTTTAGCCCTTTTAATTTCAAGCTTATTTACCCAAATTTTTTGGCTTAGGTGTTCTTTTTTTTTTTGTCTTTTTTTTTCTTTTTTCTTTTTTTCTTTTCTTTCCTCTTGGGGTATGCCCCTTGTAGGTTGTACATTCGTTTAGCCCTTTTTAATTTCAAGCTTATTTACCCAAAAAAAAAAAACCAATTGGATAATATTCATTGTTCACACACTGACACAAGCAAAGAAATCCTAAACATCTTTTCATAATGTCTCGATCGTGGCATTTAATTCGGTACATCATTTACGAATTTTGTGGATCACGTCTTCAAAGTTATAGACTTATAGTAAATATTTTCCCATTAACCCTCGCAAACTATTGGATTAACGGTACTGTAATTCGTACTTCGGTACTTATTTCGATTGTCTAGTCATATAGACAAAGACTCTTAAACGTAGTATGCTGAGATAAAGATTATTCCATATTCATGACTCACATAGTTCATACCAAGGGGGCAAGAAAGTTGTTAAAATTTAGAAACTAGAACGAATATACGTTGACATGTGTCATTTGAGCAAGTTGTGATATATTTTTCATCAAAACTTATTGATAATAAAAACAAGACCATTTTTCACATTAGTCTAATTCTATTTTATTATGATTTGGCCAAACACGGCACGACACGAATCATGATTAAGTAAGCGTGTCGGCACGACACGACATGATTAAGTAAGCTGGTCGGCACGACACGATTTAGAAAGCGGGTCGGCACGGCACGACGAGATTAATGATTCGCGGGCCGGCACGCGCGACACGACACGATTTATAAACAGCACGGCATGACACGATTAATTAAACGGGCACGGCACGACACGAGTCACACGATTAACTAAGAGGGCCGGCACGATTAAGTAAGCGGGCTGGCACGGCACGGCACTACACGATTAACTAAATAGGCCAGCACAGCACGGCACGGCATGGCACGGCACGACACGAATAAAGAAATTTGGCACGGCACGGCACGATAAAAAATGGCATGACACGATTAAAAATGGCACGTCACGGCATGATTAAGTAAACGGGCCGGCACGGCACGCCACGGAGCACGGTTGGCACGGAAGAAAAGTGGCACGGCACACGCGGCACGTTTGACACCTCTAGGCATATCATGTGGGAATGAACGTGTCAGCCTCATTTATTGCTACCAAGAAGACATCAAGTTGGTTGCAAGAAGAGAAATATCTGAATCATCGTTGTCGAGTGAGTCACTGAAACAACTTCTGAAAAAATATGTGGGGAGTGATGAGAACGACGATGTTGCAAGGTTGCTATGTGTGTACCTTTGCCACACATTTTTCTTCGCAATAGGACATGGGTTAAATGGGTCTATCTTAAACTTATCGAGGATTTGGATAGATTGCGAGATTATGATTGGAACGAGGCAATAATCAATGAACTCATGTCATCAATAAGAAAGCATCACCATGAACCATGGAAGGTGGCGGGATGTGTTATGGCGCTATTGGTAAGTTTGTTGTGAGAATTTTGATTTAATTTTGCATTATTTTAGATAACATTATACTATTTGTTGACCATGTTTTGTGTGTATTTTCTAGTATTGGCTGTGTGAGCACACCAATTTGTCCAAGGCTAATCATTCATAGCACCCTCTTGGGATCGTTAAATGGAATATTCCATTAGTGGTATCCAGGTTGAAGGAAATACGATTGAAGGATCTCATGCCTGGTCAGGTGTGTATCCTTACCGTGAGCAAAATAACCGTCAAACCGCTAATCCAGTCCAAACCAATCTGAACCTTGCAGTTTGGTGTGGTTTTTTTTATTAATGTTGTTTGGTCCCGAATTAAAAAATTCAAAATCGTGTTAAATGGTTTGGTCTTCGAATTTAACGTTAACACTTCCGGTTCCAAACATATCATAACCGTATAATATATACATATAATGTACTGTAGAGATATGAATATATGTGTACTGTAGAGATATAAATACTCCATATGTCAAATTTGTTTGGATACAACTTTTAAATCCTAGTCAATTAATTTCCTAATCTAATGCTCCACCCCACCGCTCTATTTTTTCACTTCTAAGATTAATTCCCTAAACTTCTATATATGATAATCTATTCCTATAATGTCAATGCACTAAACATAAACGGCTTCAGCTTAGTCGATTCATTTGCCAATCTTTTTATTCATGAACTAATTTCCTAATCTAATATTTCCATGGCTCTATTCCTTCACTAATTACTAGTATTCTATTTTTCTTAAGTTGGTTGATGTGAATGTTGGTTGTCGAACAGTTTTCATATAAGTTGCTTTAACTTTTCTATTCAAATTTAAGTACTCTAAACAATTTATGGAGATGATATTTCAATTTCATGCGAACTGCGGTTTAAAACCAACATTGAACTGCGGTTTAATGGTTTGGATTGGTTTTATTTTATGAAATTTATGGGTTGGTTTTTTTCCGAATTCGTAATCCTTAAGTAGTGGTTTGGCCTACCCAATCTGGTCCATGTTCACCCTTGTCTGTATCCAATGATAAAGTATATGATGTCTCTTTAATCATGTGTTGTGAGTGTAAATTGTTTCATGAATTATTGGTGAACTCATCATGATGAATTATTTTACATGCATTTTGCCATTTTCGGATTACCATGTATTCCGGGTTAAAGTTATTGTGAATGCTGGTCTGATTAGTTCACGAGTATCAAGTATTTTTCATTATTAATTCTCGTGAATGCATTTTTTGCATGTTTCAATTTTATCAACATTTGATATGTCATCCAACAACGTAGGTGGTCTCAAGGCAAGCAAATGTTGCCCGAACAGTGGATGATGAGGTATCCGTGGATAAAGACATTGTGCAGTATTCGGTATCGTCGGGGGATGTGCCAGTATCTAACCGAGGAAATGATGCATGTTTGGGAAATGGAAAAAGGGATGAAAAGACCCCAGGAGGGGAGAGAGGTTACAACAAAACTACTTGAGTTAGAATTGAAATTGCTTTGGTAGATATCTTACTGGCTAAGGGCGTGTGTCTTAAAGATGTTGTAAGGGAACTCAAAGCTACGCACAAATACACTTCTTCAAGAAAATGAAAATCACAATGTTGTGGATAATATATCTTGCTCAATAACTAGAAATGATATTGAAAACAACAAGGTTAGGAAAGGTAATTTAAGCTCTCTTTTTCCATTGTAGGTATAATTTGCCTAACCTCTTTATATATCTCTTGTGCAGACGCTGCTCACCTTGTGGGCGTATCCGATGTAGAAGAAAAAGATGAAGAGGAAGAATCTGAATCTCCCGAAGAAGAAAAAGCACCTCCCAAGAAAACGAAAAGATTGGCAAAGGAATCATTTTTCTTTGCTTCCTCTTATCTTTATTATGGGTCTTTGTTAACGACGGCTCTTCCCATGAGGCAGCCGTTGTTACTTGTTACACTAAAAAAGACCTGCTCCAGCACTAGATCTTTAGAAACAGGAGAACTTTCCAAATCCATTTCTTCAGAGGAGGTATTGGATTATGCCAACTTCCTCCTATTGAATCATATAGGTTGAGTTAAATCTCCTTGTGATTTTTTACAGCCAAAAGATGGGAATGCGACTCAGAGTAAGAAGAAAAAACTTCAAACCCAAGAGAAATTTGGAGAGACGGGTGATAAAGTTGCAGCTTCTTCAGGAACTGACCTGCCGCCTAAAAAATCTTCAGAGATAGGAGATGAAATGACAACTTCTTCAGGAATTGGCTTGCCATCCCAAGAACATTTGGGTGTTCCAATCCCTTCAAAAGAATCTGTTGGTGCTCCTGCTGTTAATCCTTCAATGGCAATTTCTCCTTATTCTGTTCAACCAGTAAGTCTTAGAGATTTCCATTTCCTTTCTCTGAAACATTTATCCTTACCATTTCAAAATCTGATTGTTCGTTGCAGGAGATGTTGAAAGGATCCACTATTCCTTCCTCTGCCAAATCTGGGGCTGTGACTAGCAAGGCTACACTAGATTCCAAACTTCTGCTCCAAAAACTTCGCCAGACCATTGGAAAGAAGGAAAATATTGCTGCCCTTGTCTCAACCTCTGCCACCTTCTCAGAAGGTACTCAGAATCTGCCTCCCCAGGATGAAACCACTAAGGCCAAAGCTGATCTGAAGATGGCTATGAGCTTCAACTTTGAGACAATTATTCAGCCTGAATTGCTTGATAGATTGAAAAATGCATTAACTCTCCTTTCCTCTTCTGAAAATGCAAAAAATCTTCCCCAGGAGAAGATCAAGCAATTTAATGCTAACTTGCCATCTTACCTTGAGATTTATACATCCAATGTGAATGCTATACAAATGGTTAAGGGAAAGCAAGAAAGGTTTAAGCTTGGGGTCCAATTAACAGAAGCTGTGGAGAAGGTTGAGAATTTTCAAAATGAGAGGACAAGGGTGATAGCTCAGAAGGAAGAGGCTAACTCCAAAATCCAAAATCTTCAGAAGCAAATAAAAACTCTCCAACATCAAGTCTCCCAAATTCAAGGAGAAATGGTGATCTTTGACCAAAATCTTGCCCAGATGAAGCAGGCAAAGGATATCATGACCGCAAAAATTGCTCCTTTGTATGAAGAATATTACAGTCTGGACCAAGAAATACCTACCTTGGACGGAAAGCTGGAAGCCTTGGTGTCCAATCTATCAACATCTACCTCGGGCTGGGATAAATTTAAAGCAGAGATTATGGACAAGATGTAATGATTTAGGGTTCATTTCCCGTCTCTTACAACTGCTACTTTAAAACTTTTAATCTTTTGTGGAGGTATCTATTTGACTTGCCGGGCTTTTATGGAAGTAACTATTTATATCCATCCTCTCCCACATTGTAGGATACCAAGCTTTCAAAGATTTGTCATTGATGCCATTAAAAAAAATAATGTTATTGATTGGATATTTATGCATCTCACCATCCAAATCATGTAGCAAATAAGTACCTCCTTTTAATATTTGAGATACCTGGAAAGGACCTTCCCAAGGTGGAGACCATTTTCCATATTTAGGATCTTTCTTATCATGGTAAGACTGCAGTTCGAGAGGCAGAGGAGTTTTTCACGGTGATGAGTACGAAGGATGCGGCAAACTGGTGGAGACCATTTTCGATACTTAAATTCTGTTTTGTGTGCTGAATCATTGGCATGGCCGAATGCTATTTAATTTGCACTTGCTTCTCTGATTGGACTCGCGTACGGTTGAAGGCGACTCACAAGTGATTGTCAAGATTTTGAGAAATGAGGTGGATTGCCCATCGGCAGTGGAAGTGGCTATTGTGGATATTTGGAAGATAGTTCATCACTTCCGAATTCGGATATTCGGTTTGTTCAGAGCTCTGCAAATGCATTGGCAAATGAGCTGGCTCGAGTAGCATTGCAAGGGGTTGGGACTTTAAAAGATTGGAGTTCCGCCCCACGGATTGGTTAATTTCTTTTATTGATAAGGATTGTTTTACCAGCCCAACCTCCTCTAAAATAGCCTTGAGAGATAAGCTTCACACATTATCATGAATCCAATTTGAGTATCTGAACATACGATAGAGTAATTCATGATACCTATTTGATAAACCCAATAAAAGCAATGTAAGAAAAGGGAAACGGAAAGCAGCATAGGACAGTTTTAGCTTCGATCATCCTCCATAATTTAGCAAGGAACTAACGCATTTCCTCAATTATCTTTAGAATAGGCTATCTAATTCCCAAAGCTAAAGCCACAATATCTAAAGAATCAGAAAAAGTCCAGCATTAAAAATTTGCAGAGATTATAGGTTCCAGATGTAATGTTTCAACTTTCACACTCAAACAGCTCAGTACCATCTTCTACCCAACTGTATTAAGTACTGTAATATGCTACCAAATTGCCACCTAGGCATCTAGCCATAAACACACAGGACAAATTCAATTAATTTTCCAGGAGGCTATCTAACCTTATGGTCTTGCACCATACCCAAGCGGCCAAGCAATCCAACCTGGCTCCTTCCAAGAGGTCTCACACACAACAGACACAACCCAGCAACTAAAAAAATTGTATAAAAGTCATTACAAACTCAACTTATAATAGCAATTGAGATGAATAAAAAAAATTATAGCATGCAACACAGCATCCACATCCATACAATGGGAGTTCTTCCGCTGGTGGTGTACGTAAGCTAGCAAGGTTATAAATACCGGTTTTGCGACACATAACGGTAACGGTTTTGGTGTAACGGTTTCGGTAGTATCTAACGTTACGTAACGGGAATCAGGTGTAGCGGTCGTGAATTTTTAAAAAATTATTTTTTGATAAAAAAATATTTTTAAATTGGTTAAATAACCCGTCGTGAACCGGTTCGTGAATTGGATACAGACCGATATGTAACGGGAACTAGCAAATACGATAAGATTTATTCCTCTCAGCGGTATACCGGGGTGTATCGGTATCGGAGAGGCCAAAAACCGTTACGTAAAGGCTGATACACTACGTAACGACCGGTATTTAAAACCATGTACGCTCGAAATAATGAGACACTCTTGAATCAAAGCTTGGGTATCGAAATAATGTAGCAGAATCATTTTAGTTACTCTATGCTGCTGGAAATATGTGAATGAAACCGGGGCGTTTGGAGCGTCTCTTGAGGCAGCCAAAGTGACCCCTCAGAACAGCTACAACAACACTTTAAAACCGTTGCTATAGACCCTATTTTTTTAAAGAAAAAAATAGCAGCCATATATATGCCATTTATTTTCATATTATACCTAAAAACCTGTTATCAAATAACATGTCCATAATGCTAAAAGACTAGAAATTGCAATTTCATTGAAAAATAAACCTTGATACCATAATTCAAACAACCATCACATGAACTTGTGAAAAGTAAAGAGTACATCAAATCTCCCTTCATACTTAGCATGACAAAAATCATCCACAAGTTATACCTTGCCTAAGACTTGTCCAGAAAAAAGTCAAAAAAAAAAGTCATAAGTTCCCCTTTAATAAAGACCTCCAAAATAGATATCCGCCACTAGATTCTTCTATATTGTCTTATTACCTGCAATAAAAAAAAGGCAATGCAAAATAACTAAATAACGGTAAGGCAGAAAAACAAAAATGCCAAGAACATATCCAAAATACCATTGTAGCATTGTATTCGTAAAACTATCCTCTTACATTCAACAGTAAGCTCATCTTACATCAATATAAACTATTAAAACCAGGAATGCTAATAAGGTTGACCATCTGTGTCATACTTAAGTCACACATCAAGAACTCAACTCCTAGATCACCAACTCCCCACTCATCTATCAAAACTCATTTGACCACCCAAATTAACTGCGACACAAGGCTTGGTTAGGCTTGGTTTCTGCAATCTAGCTACTTCTCAAACTCCAATTATATCTGTTTTCTTCAAAAAGAATCTCTTAATGTCAAGACTTGAAAGCCCCATATAAGCATATACAATCTAATAGTTCTTAAATCACTACATGCTATCTAGATTGATTTCGACCCCAGTACTAGTCTGATCAACAACAAATTTCATTAAGTTTTCAACAAGGCAAGTCTTTTAGCAACTGTCTAGAAAAATGCGAGAAAGTATTGGTTTCATGAAGAGAACACATACGTAGTACCTAGTACGAAGCAAGTAACATTCACTAGCAATTGGCGGTGAACCCTCTATACTGTCATATTACCTACAATAAAAACAATAAAGAAAAAAAAAAGGTAAGCAGAAAAATAAAGATGCCAAACATTTAAGGACTGCATCATGAACGCAGATTTGGAATATATATACATCTATGAAAATCAAATCTCTAAACAGGATCTAAAAGGCAACTAAGAACAATCGCACACACACTACTACAATAATGTATAAAGATCATACTTAGAGATTTGAAAAGATCACGCTTTTTTCAAAAGCGTGATAAAGAAACTGGGAGGAAATTATTAATCACACTTTTCCTAATAAACTGAGATGGTATGTGGTCTTACCCGGACTCCTAGAAATGCGTGATCATAATATTGTATCTTTAATCTCGTTTTCTCCGTAACTGTGATCGAAAATACAACACTATCGCGGGATGCAAAAGCCCGCGTTTCCAGAAAACCCCACAATTAAAAAGCCCTAGCGAAACCAATCTCTCTCTCTCCCTCTCCCTCTCCCTCTCTCTCTCTCTGACTCCTCTCAAACTCACAGCTGCCGCCGCTGCTAGAATGGAGGAGGAGGCTGGTCGTAATGTTTCTACTAGGAATGTGATGATCAACATGATTGATGAGTACAGCAGGAGGGAGCTCCTCTCTCCTCCGCCGCTCCTCGTCGGTGAATCCAACGATCGGGCCGCCTTATGGAGACTCGTCAAAGAGTTCAGCCATTTCCCACAACGACGTCGCTCCAATCATGACTCTTGGTTTAATTTCTTCGGCCGTCACATTCGCTCTTCTTGGTTTAATTTCTCCCTCTCACCACTTCAATTGCGTGCTGCTTGTATGTAGACGACACTCCATCCCTCTGGCCGATCTCGTTTTGGCTTGGATACGTATAAGCTGATGTCGGTTTGGGTAGAGAAAAGCCCTAGTTCTACATCTCTATGGTTGGCTAATGTTTGGGTTTTTCGTCTTTTACAGTTTGGCAAAAAACCAAATCTCACCTATCAACTGTTTGTTGAAATGCTTGACCTAAAAGTGAGTTTCTAACTGTTTTGTTTATGTCCTTGGATGAGAATGTTTATGCCTTTAAATTTTCCCTACTGAATGGTTGCATTAGTTTTGATTAGAACTCGTAGGGTCGTTGGCAATGGAGTTCTTGCACCAATAATCAGAGGTATGGGTAATTTTCTATGGTTTTGATGCTAGAGCTACCGTGGACAGTAGACGCGTTTCATTTGGTTTATAGCCTCCAATCTGGCAGTCACCATGTTCTTTTTCAGGGTGCCAAATTTGACCCTCAGACTGGATCTATCCTACATATTGAAATGGCCAGATCAAAGTCGAGGAGAAAGCGAAAAGCCGAAAACCAGGTATGCAATCCTTTCTTGTTTCAAGATGTTTCCAAAGTATACCCATAAAATTACTCGTTTATGATCTTTGCATCCACGACTTTATTGAGTAGGTGGGTTAGTGTTTCTTTGCTCACAGGAAGTGAGCCTATGTTGTTATTGACAACAACAAAAAAGCAGCGGGTGATGCCCAAGAATCCAGTGGTGATAGTAATATGTTCTGTAACACGAATTAGATGTTCATAATGTTCATCTCTTGCTTTTATTCCAAGTTGACCACATTTAGTTCATGAGGTTAAAGTCCCTGTTATTTTTTGTTCCCTTTTTGGTGTTTGAGAGTGCTTGTACTCTCATATTTACTGGAGGCACTGGGGCATGAACTTGATATTATGACTCACAAGCCCAATTCGGCACCTTTTGTAATTTTAGGAGAGAGTGACGCTGATGAAGCTCCTGGGGGTTAAGGGGGATATAGATATTACAAAAAGGTTGAGATGATTTTGAAAGCACATCGATCCTTTTCTTACAAATCTAATTATCCATGTTTTTCAACTGCTTGTATTATCTCTGAAGGCTCTTACTAAAACCTGTTATCTTTGTTGCTGATCCCTAACTTGGTTTTGTCTCATAATTGGGCAGTGGACAGTTCTGAAACACCCGATAAATGCATCTCTATTAGCTGTTATAATTTGAATTACTTGCATAAGTTGTGTCTAGATGATAATTCGGGTTCAAAGCATTATTCTCACTGGACGAAATAACCTGATAATGAGTTAGGATCGAAGCACTCGATAAATGCATCTCTATTGGCTGTTATAATTTGAATTACTTCCATAAGTTGTGTCTCGATGATAATTCGGGTTCAAAGCATCATTCTCACTGAACGAAATAACCTGATAATGAGTAATAGGATCGAAACACTCGATAAATGCATCTCTGATGTTCTGCTCAAGGTTCGCTGTGTTTCCAGCTTCATTATTTGAAATGCCATTTATAGCGCATTATGTCTCTAAGGTGGGTTTCCACTTTCCTTTATGAACATGTTTTTATTAGTCTTGTTATAGATGCTTCAATGCTTACACGGCTAAGGGTGGGTTTCCACTTTCCTTTATGTTGTGGCAGTATAAACAGCCTCATGAGCATGAAAAGCTAGGAAGCCCAAGTGGAACTATTGTATGTTGATGAAGCAGCAGCAATTCCATTGCCAGTTGTGAAGTCTTTGCTTGGCCCCTATTTGGTCTTCCTTTCATCTACTATTAATGCCCAGTGGTTTTATATTACAATTTATTGTTTTACCAGCAAGAATTTTACACGTATCATACAGTGGAAAAGTAATATATAGACTAATTTTGTGAGTTAGTAAATGTTGTAATTCGATTTGTTTATGATTGTTGTTTGAATTTAATTAATTGTGAGACAGATCAGTTTTTGTATGAATGTATAATTCCTAAAAAAAAAATTTATTTTGGTTGGCGCATTTGTACTTAACAAGGAGATGGCTACAAAGTCAACAATTGGAAGCTTTGATAGGAGCTGCAACTTCAAATAGCATTGACAGTGTTGGACCGCATCTTGGACATCTTAATTCCAACAGGAGTGCAAGTTTAATGTCGAGCAACCATGTGGATGATCATGACGTGGAAGACCTGGAGATGTTACTTGAGGCTTATTTCATGCAACTGGATGGGACTCGCAATAAGAAACTATGTGTAAGTAAATTATACTTGTTGGCTCCAGTGTTAGCAGAATTAATGTCTTGGAGAAGATGCTGAGAAGAATAGATGTTAAAGAGTTTTACTCAATTATCTCTTTCTTCTGTAATTTTTGTAGTCTCTTTTGAGGCTTTGTTGATTTGATTAAAATACCAAATATGGATTACGATTTTGACATTGTACTCTTGTATTGGATGCCAAGCATAATTTGTTGGTTAGATCAATTATTTGTTATGGTTTTGTATTAATATATAGTGGAAAAAGATCCGGTGATCTTAGCTTCTGGCAATTGCCAAATTCGAAACGAAAAAAAAAAAAAAAAAAGATGTTAGCATCTGTCAATCACGTTTTTGGAGTGTGATGGTAAAAACATTTAATCACGCTTTTAGAAAAAAACTGAGATCTAAAACAATAAAAGATCACACTGTACAATTTTTTATCTCGGTTTTAACCATAAACGATCACACTTATTGGCTGTGATCTTTTATCTACATACAATCACGCTTTTTCAGGAAAACCGAGATAGAAAGTCCAAAAAAGAACGCGGGGATGAAGCTTCCATCTCGGTTTTACTAGAAAAGATCATGCTTTTTTGCTGTGATTGTTCATTACTTTCCATCACGGTTTATAAGCGTGACAGAAAACAATGACGTACCATGTCACCTGGAACCATCACGCTTTTGTGGGCGACATGGAAAGTGAAACATCACACTTAAAAAGCGTGATGTTTATGCTTTTTTGTAGTAGTGACAACATTGATACGTCTGACCATCTATCAATTAAGCGTCAATTTAATCCACACCGCCTAAATTTTTATAAGCACCAACATAAGCAGTACAGCTGTAGTTCATACACGTAACAAAAGAAAAGTAGGAAAAAAGAAAGAACAAAGATCCTAAATAACTTCTAATTTAGGAGGACACGTAACAAAAGCAGTACAGCTGGATTCAACTAGTTTTCATTTCAAGGGACACGAGGGGATATAAAGATCCTAAATAACTTCTAATTTATAGCTTAAATGGTGGTTCCTAGTTGTCTTGGACCTTTTCATGTGTATTATAAGAGTTGTGCAGAGATCGTGAGGAATTTGTGTTAGAAATATTGGATTCAACAGGTATTTGAATGCTCTTTAAATACCTGAGTGCACGCCCAATCTTTCTCCAAATCGCAAAGCTTTATCAGGTTGTCATTGGACACTGATAGAACATATGGCGTGTAAAAATGAATCAATCAATTTGGAGTTAATTAATCATACCTTTTTGGATTCCTTTGTGTTACTTAAGAAAAGAACGTCATATACACAAATAAGTCACTAGGAGAAGAACAAAGACTTACCTTAACTCCTTAAGATTGGATGTGTTCTAAGTTCATTGAGTAATGCTTCAACCCCGCACGTAAACCGGAGAGAGTTGAACCGCCACAATATTTTGAAACTCGATCTTCCGCCGAGGAGAGAGTTAATTTCAGTCCCCACTTCATTTCTTGTTCTATACCCAATCGAAACTAATTACCCGTCCCTATGCAAAAGTAGCACGTCACATCCAGCAATCATCTCGCCAAAACCAAATACGTAAGGCAGGAAATACAAATTAGGAGAAAGGAGTAAAAAATGAGCACAACAAAATACAATTACTGGCCATAAAAGAAGACAAATATATGTGCAATTATTACCCAGTCAACTCTCACCCATATTTATAGAGAAGCCAACAAAGTGCAACCACATGGCTAGGTTGGGAGTAGAGCAGATTGAAGATTTCTAGTACACTCTAATTTTGTAGGGTAATGAAAGCAAGGTTACAGCTTGTATGTTCCATGAACTAGAGAATTATGTATAAGAGACAACATGCATATGCAGTTTGTTTAAGTGTACAACATCAAACACATTCCCAACCATGGCAATAAGTTCTTCTCCTAGATTCCTAGTCCGTTGGATTTTGATACAAACTACTAACTGTATCACTTAGGCATGTTTACTTGGGATTCCACCCATCTTTCACCAAATTTCTAGCAATAAGCTCTCATCTATGAAGCACCGACACTCGTAGAGGTCACTGTGTCTGCATATTAGACACGGGGACACATACATGGCGTGTAATGCTCCAGATTTTTTGTTTAAGCCCCATTTTACCACACTTTATTCTCGTTGAGGAATTTTGTCAAACAGATCATGAGCAATACAAGCAATAGTGGATACAAAATTGCCAATTCATATTCACAAATACAATTAGTTGAATTTATCTTAATTGTTCATTATTTCCTAATTTCACCTAGGATTTTCCATTGAAAATTGACTTACTGTCCAAACCCTTGTAAACAAAGTGCTCAAAAACCTTAACATAACAAAAATACGCTGAGGTCTATTATGCAGTACAATGGCCATGATAATCAAACTAAGTAGTCCCAACATAGATTAGTTTTTACTGCCAGAAAAATGGCCATGATAAGGCCATGATAATCAAATTATGCAGTGCAATGGCCATGATAAGTAGTCCTATGCAGTACAATGGCCATGATAAGTAGTCCTATAAGTAGTACAATACACATCTTTTTCATTGTGCCATGTTCTACTAATAACAACAATTAAGAGTTCTTAAACAATGTACTATCACACTATGAACGAGGCGACACCAAAAAAAGGAAAACAAAAGATATGGCATTCAACAACATAGATAGCATGGAATATATTGCTGGCTTTTTTACTCTAAGTGGAGTACAATTCAAAGATTCTTGAGATTTAGTTAACTCTTTCGTACATGTCAACTTACCATGTATCAGAAAGAATTGTGGGGAGTCATTTCTGGATTCCATAAAGCGGAGAACTGAAAGCCGTAGAGTACTCGTTAAGAAAAAAAGAGATATATACACATGAAAGCGAGAAAGAGAGGGAGAGGGAGATTGGATACCTTGAACAGAGATACCTTTGCCTCCACAACTCGATCCCTGTGTCATTGCTATCCACAACAAATATTTGCCCGTTTGTATTCTGGAAATAGTGCCTCCACAATGGATGGATCAGTGTCATAGAGACACCACATTGGTTAATCATTATAAGAGCACAGTAACAAAAAGAAGAAATCATCATAACATTATAAGACGAACGAAACAGTTCCAACTTCCAAACCAAGCCTTATGACTCCTCACCAATAATGTAGAACCACTCAATTACTCCATCAAAGTGACCAGTTTGAGTAATTACAGACAACCTACAAGTATTTATTCAGTTAAATTTAAAAAAATAAATTGCAGTGCCTCTCTAAATGCTAGCCCTGATAAGTGATAACACTACACTTTATTCCACACTTGTTGAGGACGATGCATCGAGCCAACGAATGAAGTCCAAGTTTTTAGTATTCAACGAATTGCCGGTCCACTAGTATTGGATGACATTTACAAGTCCTCCTTAAAGATGCCTAGGGGTCAAAATTTGATTCAGGGTATTCAGCCGGAGAAACCACATGTCATATTTGCACTCATGTCAAAGACCCGAATTGGGTAAATTTGCATTAATTAGAAACCTATTTATGCCAATAAATAAAAGGTCCTCTCCGAACTACCACAAAAGTAAGGAATAGAAGAAAAACTGCATACCATGTCCTGACCACCAAAATCTCAAATAGTGAAACTAATGTTCTTATACTCCACTGTTTCCACGTTAAATCCTATAAGAAAGAAGACCTTACATATGTTACAAGGAAAGAATAAAAAACTAAAGCAAGACACACAATAGTAGTCACACATTAGTCGCACAATAGAACCAAGCTTTTTAACCCAAAGCATTACCCATAGAGCAACGGCAGATACTGCTCACATACATCTCACAGGTACAACAAACCACAATAGACATGAAAATAAAGGATTTAAGGTTCTAATTCAGTTGCTAGGTACTGGGGTTGCATCACAGGACTCATGTGTATTTGTGTCAGGGTTACAGTGTAGGATTAAGAAATATTGTATGGAAGTTACCTCTGTGACTGAGGTCGGGAGTCTTTCAATCTTCAAAATTTTGCCGTCTGGGGGAGCCGATGCTTTGGGATTTGTAGATATTCCTGCGCTTGTAGTGGACAGTTCTCTGATTGTGGTTGCATTGCTCATGCACCTGAGGAAAGATATGATTAATGTAGTGAATGGCAGGGATTTATAACCTGTAAGCTGTAAGATAGCATGGACATTGTTCAAATCAATGGCAAAATTTGAAAGATTTGTTCGGGGATTGATATTTGGGAGTTTTCAAAAGAGAAAAATGGTGGGATACATTCAGCAATAACAGTATTTACTACATTGTTTTAGTATCACAGCCAGTCAGAAATCATATTTGAACAGAAATATGATGTGTGATCTAGTCCAAGAGGGAAGATAGGCGAAATCAGGTAGTTTTGTCTTTTTGAATCACAGTGAGGCATATGGGTTAACGAATCTAGTGGATACAGTTGATGATCAATAATTTTGCAGTTTGAAACAGCAAAACTTCCAAGGAGAAGGTCTTGGTCTTCAAAACTTCACCGATAGGGTGCACATGTATATTCAAGGGAATTAAGATCTCCTCAGTGATTTAGTCAATGGCCATCATAGGAGTTAAGAATATAGGGAGAATGAAATTATTGAATGATGCTAAATGCAGTGACGACCTTTTGAGTTAAGAGTATTAGATAGCAATAGAGCACCGCATCATATTTCTACCAAGTGACTTGTACAACACAGCCTCAAGTATGCTATTGAACCTTAAATAGGCTTTGGATTGAATGGATCTAGTTGTACCAACCATGCAAAAAGCTACTACAGTTGAAATGCAGTATTCACTACTATTCTTTTAGTATCACAGTTAGCCAGTCTTTAGCTTTTTTAAGAGAAGATGGAAATTATTATCAAAAGTATAACAGCTAGGCATTGTATTTGAACAGAAATATGGTGTCTAATGTAATCCAAAAGTTCGCTGGAAGTTCTTACCAAGCTTGGAGTGCAGTTGCTTCGGGTATAGCTGGATCAAAAGATGGAGGAACCTCTTTGCTTTGAGACCAAGAACTGTGTTCATAAGTGAGAATAAAATCAAATTGGTGAGACCAGAGCATGAAACTGCACAAATCAATTAGCTTTAGGAAATGGAGAAGCATGAGATATGTAATGAAATATGTGAATATTTTACATTCAGAATTTCTCGAGTGAAAGTCATAAAATTTGTGTCGAGGTTCACATCTAGATCAAATTTCATAAGATACAAATTTTATGAATTCAAAACTACTGTTAGGACTTCATGTCCAAATGAATTGCTAGTTATGATTACAATGATGTGAATTTTTTCCCAAAAATTAAGGCCATTGAAAAAGTACATCGTGCAGACCCAAATAAGAGAGTGTACTGAAGCATTTCCCAAGTGAAAATGAGGCAGAGTTAAGGTCAGTTGGGACCAAATTATTTTAAGGCCAATTAATCCTTTGGGAATTCCAAAAAAAAAGGCACCTGGATTGATGGGTCATTCGCCAACAAATGGAAGGCTTTATGAGCTCTTCCATGTGGAATAATTTTCTGCATTGATGCCACTTCTGATCCAGTAGCTGTACGCATATAGCTGTACATAATGGCAATCGCATTGTAGAAAATGAGTACAAAACAATGTTGTAGTAAGAATAGAAGAGGTATGATTCAAAATCTTGAACAAAAGGACTCGTGTAGTCAACAACATTTTATTTAGCCGAAAGGCCTAGCTTGGTTTAGTTATGGTAGACAAGGAAATTGCTGCATGTAACAGTAGGACTCGAACTCTAGAGAAGAGACACATGCAAGCTAAAATCAGATTGCATCTCACATGTACACCAGAGAAACATATTCTCATTTGCTCTTGTGGTGGAATTCTCATACAATGTCCAAGCTTTCCCTTGCTTTCTACAATTGCTCTCTTTTTCTTCGCTTTCTACAATTGCTCTCTCACACTTCGTTCCTCTTCCTCTCGTCTATTTACACCCATGTGAGAGCCCTAAAGTCTCCATCCTAACATGCAACTAAGAACTTAATTCCATTTATAGATATATCACAATTAAAATCACCTCTGTTTGCCCCTTAAATCTCCTCCACTCATTCTGATTTCTATAACTAATGTAGGGTTTCATTCATCTATTCACCCCCCAAAACTCTAAAAAACTCTCCACCCAAATCCAAAAAGCCAAAACCCAGAAATGCTCCCTAACATGTGGCAATAAACGCAATCCCCACCCGCACAAACAATAAACACCAAAATATTACTGGCCCCAACTTAAATCCCACAGGCCAAAAATTATACTTTAACCTTCCAAACAAAGGACACAAAGAAGTTTTCACTCTTACATAACCTCCAAACCTCTGCACTATCAATACATATTTTAGAATCCAGATCAAGCTTACTTCAGCTCTTAACAAACGTAAAAGCAATAGAGCTTAGACATTTTCTCCAAGCACAATTCAGCTTATGCTTTCTTCCTTATTCTCTGTCCATCTTTTTCCCTTCAGAAACAACTCATCGTTGAATGTAACTGATAACTAAGAAAGTAAAAGTCTAAAAGGGAATGAATTTGCCCACCCACGACCTTTTTTTAAGAGAATCTGATATTTTTCTAACTATGCAAAGGAAGTCATTGAAACATTTCAACAAACATGTATTATGCTAGATAATGGGTATGTACATGGCACGCATATGCGTGTATCATCAACAGGTAATCTTCCTAATTATGTCTAAAACATTCAAAAATCATATAATTTCTTATGTTTGAGATCAACGACATTAAGATCGCAGTAATTACTCACGTTCGTTCTTCGTCGTCGTCGGCAATCTCAGGGAGGGAGAAGCCTTCCATCTTCTTCAACTTTGTTCGGAAAGAAATCCAAAATCAAATCGACGAGGAAGAGACGCAAAGGTAAACGATGTCGATTCTGATCGGACAGAATGAGCTTAAACGCGATATTATTATAACCGGTTTTATGGTTTTGTTTCAGTACAACCGAACCTATTTTAAGAAACATAAATTCATTCAGATCATCTACTAATCCATTTTCAATTAACATGAAATTTTTACATCATTTGTATTTTTTTACGCTCTACAATATGAATGTGGTAGATCATTAAAATATTGCTGAGGTAGATAGAAAATGTACGTAAAGTACCCTCAGAGTTATTGATGTGTAAGTGAATATGATTCAATGTATCTCAATCTACTTAGAAAATTAGAAATTCATTTAGATTAAGTATTAAAAATGTATTTTATTTACAAGATATTTGTATATCATATGTGTTACAACAATTTCTACACGAAGAATGTCTCGGATCATTAAATAATGATCGATATAGGTAGAAATCGTCATTAGAGAAGCAAAACGTTTTTAGAATTAAAACGTTGTCGTTTAAATGGTATGTTGAACCTATGCCATGACGTGGAAAATAAAATACAGTAAAAATACCTTAAACGTTGTCGTTTAGATGGGATGACACAGGTTCAACCTGTGTCATGACGTGGAAAATAAAATACAGCAAAAAAATACCCAAAATTCCCCATTACTCACATCCGCGTTCCCCTCTCGTTGGATACAGAAAACAAGAGGACGATGACCGCCACCGTCGACGAAGACAGCCACCACCGCTGCTTACCACACCGACGAGCGAAGAAGAAGACGCTTCCTCTTCCTGCGAGGAGGAGGCCTCCTTCTTGAACACTGACGAGCTTCGAAAATCTATGTAATACAGTTGTGGATTGCTTTGGGTACTACGAATTTGGTTGTTTTTATCAGTTTAAAGGTCAGTACAAAGCTCTACTTTGGTTTTGTTGTGATCTTAAATGTTGAAATGGTGAAGAATAGATTAATTGAACCATAATATCATTTATTTTTTTCCTTTATGCTAGATATATATGGACATTTACTTGTATTTGTATTATTTTCATGGGATGTGGTGCAGGGTTTGTGCTATTTCGCAAACGGGGGTTTATTGTTAGCTTGGTTCTTTATCCCAATTGCGTTTTTGGGTTAATTCAAAAGATTAGAAAAACTGGGCTGCAGTCATAAGAGATCTCAAATTTAGATGAATATTGTTGGGGAAAGGACAATGAAGAAGGCAGATTCTATGCTGAAATTCTGGGGGGTTGGTGTGCAAATGGGGGAGGATTTTCGGAACAAAAGTGTTGTGATGAGTCAACTTCTGATGAAGAAACTCTAGCGTTTACTCTTTTGCATACGGTCAAAATTTCGCTTTGTTCTCGAAAATGGAATACCCATTTTTGTCTAAAGAGAGAGATACTGGTTACGTTTCAACGGATGGGGGAACAAGGCATTCGATTTCTGAAGACCCCTTCGATAATGGGATATGACGGGAAGTCCTTGTAGTGATGGAGACAAAGTGGTTTTTCAGCAAATGAATACCCAAATTGGTTTTGTAATGGATTCCAGCAGTTGGAATGAATCTAGTACCAACAAGGGTAATTCTTCTTCTCACCAAAACTTGTTAGATGCAGGAAATTGTCCCATACCTCGTCCATTTGCACAAACACTAGCTGAGAAAAAGTTAAGGGCATTGTCCTCGGTTAAAGAGTCATCTGGTGGTGGCATTTTTGCACAAGTTTGGGTTTGGTTGGTATCGTGAAGTGTGCAGGGCATTAACCTTTGCTGCAGAAGTGAAACCGGGTAGTTTTCCTGAGCTTCCTGGACATTTGTTTATATCAAAATTTCCAGAGTGGACTTCAAATGTGGGATACTATAACACGGCAGAGTACTTGAGGTTTCAGCATGCGGTTGATCACGAAGTTCGTGGATCCTTAGCTTTGCCTGTTTTTTGAGGATGATCCCGTTGAAATGTCCTTTTGTGCTGTGTTGGAACTTGTGGCTGAAAGAGAATCCGAATTTTGATGTGGAGATTGAGAATGTTTGTCGTGCGCTTCAGGTTAGTATTCCTCTCTGTGCCTTCATATCAGATAACCTTCTTTCCTTCCTTCCCCTTATGTTGTGTCTTAATTTTCTCCACTTATGTAATCAAAAACTATTTTGTCTCCAGTACTTAGTCACCTGCATAATTAACTGTCTCCATTCCATATCAAAAATCTGGTGAATTGTGTTTGTTAAGGGAAGACCTGAGGGAAAATCGACTGTACAAATGCTCCTGATAGAGTCACCCAAAGTGGCTGAAGTGTTTCTGAAAATTATTTGGGTATTTAATGTAGATGGATAGAAAGTAGATGTCATTCCCTTTTAACCTTTTGACTTAATGTTATGTGTAGCAGGGAAAAGTCAATCCTGTTGATCTTTTGGCTCATATGCTTGGTAAGTGGGACCATAGTAATTCGGATGGTGGCTAGGGGAATGGGTTGGCTGCATGGAACATGTGTTTGATTTGGACATAGTCTTTATCTTTTTGGCCTCTTTTGTCAAAGCCTTTAATGTTGCATGTGGATTTGTAGTTATCAAATCTTATCTCTGGATAAGGGCACATGCAGGAGTTTTAGGCGTGACTTTCATTCCAAGGGTTACCAAGAATTGTATTTAAGGTTCTGCTTGTAGGCAGAAGGTAGAGCAAGAAAAGAAAAGTACAAGCTTTGCATGCTTGTGGTGAGAGAAAATAGGGTGTTTTTATCCTATTGTTAATTGTTCTTTGGGTGGTGAGAGTGGGTGTACAAGAGTGGGTTATGTTATTTAGCCCGGGGCATTTTGTACTAATTATTCTCATATAGTAAAGAACGGATCTCTCCCGTGGACTAGGCTGGTTTTGGCCGAACCACGTAAATTCTTGTGTGTTCTTCTTTCGCATTTTTCATCGTCATTTATTTGTTGTCGGTTTGAATTATTTTCTTATCGAATCTCGGCTTTGGTGTGCTTCCGCTAAATTCCCAACAAATCCTATGAAATGCTTAAATGGATTTCAGATTATTTTGGTTTCTATGGACCTCAGTAACATGACTCAACCGGCCAGAAGTTGTCATTCCCTTTTGATCTTATGAGGAAGCATTGTCGTGATGCCTAAAATTTCCTCAAAATAAATCACTCGAGTTCAGAATCTCAGAATCTGTAATTGCTTCCTGGAATCTTTAAGTCTGAGCTGAAAAGTTCTTTCCATTTTGTGAGTGGAATTTAGTTCTTTCCGGTTCATAGGATGCAAGACTTTGGTTACTCGCCAACGGTGAAAATATGTAGTCACATTTTGGATGCATTGCTTAATTAGGATAGGTTTCATATGATCAATCCTGTATGTAGCAACATGAAGAAAGATGTGTTGGAGCCCAATGTGTATACGTATAATATTTTTTTGAAGGCATTGTGTAGGAATAATCGGGTGGACGGTGCTCATTAGTTGCTCGTAGAAATGTCAAATAAAGGGTGCTCTCCTGATTCAGTGAGCTACGCAACGATTATATCTTTTATGTGTGATCTAGGTAAGGTGAAAGAAGCAAGGGATATTACGAGTAGGTTTCCCCCTATTGTACCTTTTTATACCTTTTTATAATGCTTTGATCAATGGGGTGTGTAGAGAATCCAATATTGAGGAGGCATTTCATTTGTTGAATGAGATGATGAATAAGGGAATCGGTCCAAATGTAATCACATACACAACTATCATCAATGCTCTTTCTGATGCGGGAAAGATTCACTTGTCTCTTCCTATTTTCGCCCTCGTGTTCCAGAAAGGATGTGGTCCCAATAATCACACTTCTACTTCCATGATAAAGGGGTTTTTTCGTGAAAGGTAAATCTTATGAAGCCCTTGACATGTGGGAGCGAATGATGAACGAGGGAATCTATCCCAATGTTGTTTCATATAACTCACCGATACGAGGTTTATGCTCTTTTGGTAGTGTGGAAAAAGCTGTAGATGTTTTTGATCAAATGGAGAAAAGTGGTTTCTCTCCAAATGTGACAACCTATAGCAATCTAATCACTGCTTTGCAAAAGCTGGGAACTTGATCGGTGCCACTGAGACATGGAATGACATGATTACCCATGGCTGCCATCCAAATGTTGTGGCATATACGTGCATGGTTGATGTCCTTTGTAGGAATCTTATGTTTGACCAAGCCTATTGTCTGATACAAAACATAGTGATGCAAAATTGTCCCCCTAATACAATTACCTTTAATACGTTGGTAAAAAGTTTATGTGGCAGTGGGAGAGTGGATTGGGCATTAAGTTGCTTGATATGATGGAAGAATATGGTTGCTTACCGAATATAATGACCTATAATGAAATATTGGACGGTCTTTTCAGAGATAACAACCTTGCACTAGCGTTTCGGGTAGTTAAGGAGATCAAAGAAAGGGAACTCGAGCTTAATTTAGTGTCTTACAACACCATGATACATGGCTTCTCTTGTGCTGGTATGCTAGATGAGGCTCTGAAGGTTGTTGGGAAGATGTTCGTCGGAGGAATGAAGCCTGATGCTTTCACATTTAACATGGTAATTACCGCACCCTGTAAGAATGAAAAGGTTGAGTTTGCCATCAAACTGCTAGATGCGATGACTGCAGCAGGTTGGCATCCAGACATAGTTACTTACACAAGTCTTATATTTGGGATTTCTGAGTTTTGTCAGTCTGGAAGAAGCCAATGTTTATCTTCGCAGGATGGTAAATGAAGGAATTTCCCCCAACGTTGGCACGTGGAATGTTTTGGTTCGGTTTTTGTTTAGCAGAGTAGGTTTTCCAGAGGCAGTGATTTTTGTAGACAGTATCTTGGATAGGTAGATTTCATACAAGAGCACAAAATGGTTTGTGGGCAGCTGATGATGTGCAGCAGATGCCTTATTGACTGGATACTGTAAGTTTTGGAAAAAATTTCGTTTTGAGGAGATAGACACTCTCAATGTCTGGACGCAAAGAGAATGACTTTATTCCTGCCCAATATTGTTCTGTGACTTCTGTCCTTGCAGTTATCCTAAAGGCCTCTTTGGATGGTGCGAAGAAAAGGAGGGAGAATCCTATCACGTGTCTAGATGAATAAACAGCTGAAAAAGGGTTTGAAATGGTGAATTTTTATTGGTCCACTTTTGTTATATGAGGAACCCCAATCTTTCTTTTCTTTTCCTCCAAAGGGGCTTCTTTCTTAGTGACCGGCACATAGATATTGTCCTTCTCTTGAAGTTTTCAGCCATTCTGATGGATGCAAGTGTTCAAACCTGTATTGGGAAACTATGGCGGATTGATCCACAATAGCTTTCCTTTTCTTGATGATGGTATGCAAACCAACAATACAAATTTGACTTTACAAGAAGGCTATTCATTATCTATTATTCCATCTTCCTTTTTAGCTTGGGCAAATTGCTTTTGTCCAACTTTGGATTTCTGGAGCTAATAGTTCTTTGAACTTGCAGCTGAACTGAATCTTGTCATGAATTCCAGAGCACAATGGTGGACTCCATGGATAAAAGAATGACGCCAACTTTTTATGTAAGAAGTTCGAGGTTTTGAGTCAAGGATATAGCTCAGACGGGAACTTCAAAGGATATAGCTCAGATGACACATTTTTTCTCTCTTTTCATCATCTAGGTGGGAGTGAATATAGACGTATTCAGTTGGAAACTGCAAACAAAGAAAAACAGAACTCAAATGAATGGTATTTTAGAAAAACTTCATTGTTTCGGCATTTTTTGTACCCTTTTTTGTTTGTTGATTTGGCTCTTAGATACATAAATGTATAGAAAGTCCATGTTGTTCTTATGGATTGGATGTCTTCTGATGGTTAAAAAACATATGCTCAGAACTGATTTCAAATAACAGATGCATGGATTCGTTGTGTTCTGCTTGTCAATTCTATAGCAGGCGACGTAATGGTAAAGTAGATTGATCGTGTCCTACTGTATCAAAAATAATTCAATAAGAATATGGATTTAACCAGTGACAGACGCAGGATTGCCATTTTTGCCTAATTTGCAGGGGCCACTCTTCAGTAATTTTACAAAAAAATCTCAAAGTGTACTAAAAATATATAGTTGAAAATTGGGGGGAGTGCAGGGGGCGAACACCCCCCTTGCACCCCCCCAAGTCCGCCCCTGGATTTAACCCTTATTCCAGAGAATAGCGGTCAAATTCGAGTGTCGATCCACAGAGACAGTTGGGCTGAGTTACACTAATTTCGATTAATCTCTAGACTAATTTTCAAGAAGCGATTGATTGAGGTTTGATTTTGGAAAGCTTATTGACTAAAGAAAACTGAAATTAAATTAGATGAAGACAGTGAGAGAAAAAGTCTACGGCTTGGAATCCGCCTCTACCCCGTAACCATGCATATGTGTAAACCGGGTTCCTATTCGAAATGATAAATAACTATCGGCAGGGCTTGCAATTCCTATCGATAGTCGGCAAGAGAAGTATTTGTGATTGTTAAAAAGGCATAGACTATCCCCATAGCACGGACCGTCTCACTGGCACGGTCAAGCTGCCCAATGGTACGATCCGTCTTACGAGCATAATATATTTCAGAACTCCAAGCACAACATTAGAAACAATTATAATGAAGGGGCCGGTTCCCCTCACACTTAAAATAACACAAAAAATGACACAAATTTGTGGAACTCACTCTTCCGGGCCCCACAGTGAAGTTCTGAACCATTGATCTTGTTTAAATGAGTAAAATAGGAGGTCCTGCAAAATTTTAGCTCAATCGGATATCGAAAAGTGCTTGATCCAACCAGTTTTGCAAAAACTGTGACAAGAAACAATATTTTTTAAACTGTTTGAATCAAACACTTACCGATATCCGATTGAACTGAAATTTTGCAGGATCTCTTATTTTACTCATTTAAACAAGGTGAACGGTTTAGAACTTCACAGTAGGGTCCGGAAGAGTGAGGTGTCATTTTTCGTGTTATTTTAAGTGTGAGGGGAACCGGCCCCTTATATGAATGGCTATTTGAAACTACAAATACAAATATGCAACTGATTGAAAGAATAAAAACTATATTTAATAAATTGAAATAAGTACGATCATATAATTCGACCCGAATGAAAACCCTAGTTCCTACAAAATACATTGTTACTTGGAGCGGGGCTTCATCTTTCCCCAGATGAGAGGTTTAGCCTGTCATCGTCAACTGCCGCAGCCTCCTGTGTTTTCCTCTATCCCGTCTTGTTGAGTCTGATGCCATCCTTTTTCCTTTTACTAGTTGGATGCTCCATGCATGCATGGAGTCTCGCGCTCATGCCATTATTTCGGTGATAAGAGTGCGCAAATTTTGTAGATAAGTGAATTTGGAGCATTTGATGTAGTGACCAAAGGCTTTGAAGGGCATCGTTCATAATCAGAGACATGTAGCTGTGACAATGAGATATTGCAAAAGAGGCATCTATTGGAGCTCAACCTCAAAGTGTTTTTCAGGCTGAATATTTAAACTCCAGAAGATGTTCTATTCAAAGATTTCATTGTAAAATCTCAATGAAACAGAAATAAACTCGCAAATAGTAACCAAGACAAAAACGTAAATGTCAGCTTCAATTGGATAGCAAACAGTTGAGTACTGGATTTTTGAGGGATTTTTGGATAGCAAACAGAACTCCTAAATTACATTCACGAAAGAACAACTTTTTCCTCGTATCTAAAAATTGGTTAATTCTCTGTCCTGTGTACACATTCCTCGAGCTGTCGATGAACCTTCAACAAAAGTTATAAAATTTCGAAATCGAAGTAACCTGTAGGTTCGAATGGCAAATAAAGAAGTGCAGCTCTTCTCTTATTAGAATTACAGCATAGAAATTGATTTTGTATCCAACTCCATCAAGATGCCAACAATTTGCTGTTCTGACTTGGTCGCAAGTTAACTGAAATTGAAGGTACGAATATTATCAACAAACCAGGCTCTTGGCGGCTGGACGCGCCTTTTACAGCTATGCTCAGGACTCGACTTACACCATATAGTCAACTTTGGATATATGTACCTCAGTATCCTAAGATTTAGCTTTTCATTGCACTTGGCACAGTACAACGAAGTCAAGCGGTAAGATCATTCTTTCACCACTATTCAGAAACATTGCCCACCTTCAGATTTTCAGCGGTTCTCTCTTTATCCTCCTCCTCCGTTGAAGCCACCTTGTCCTTATTATTCTCATCCAACCCTGCCACTGCCATTTAGTCGTGTAATTTTTGTCCTCCTCCAGCGACCCAAATCCATTTTTCCGATTTTGCGAGATTGCAGAGCTATCCCATCGGAAATCCTACAACCAAACAGACCCCCTGTTATTCAATAACACCACAATGTAGCCATACAGATATTACTTGAAGATCATGAAATCCAGCAATCTGCCTCTATCATCAGAGTAAGATGAACAATCAGTTGTATACCGAAAGAGAGAAATAATTTACCAACTTTCACCGAGGGGACTTCCATCAACGGCGGCTGTAGGAGTTTGGAGAGAAAGAGAAGGAAAAGATAATAAGCTTAATCTACCACCATAGAAAAAACAATGAATAAACAAATAATTGAATGTCACCGAAAAGGGAACTATGGAAACTCTTTCTCGAGAAAGAAATATAGCCATCCATTGAGTGGATTCAAACATCCGGCAAATAAAACCAAATACAAGAAACAAAAACAAGAGCAAAAACAAATTAAAATTCAAAAGATTTTAACCTATGAAGATATAATTATAACTCGGGTAGCAAATATTTCCTCTGCCTGGCAGTATTTGCTTAAACATTTAACTCCTTGGTTCGTTTGGCTCGTTTATCACCCCCATTTAAAATTAGCGACCAGGTATACCTCCATTAATCTAGGTTTTTTTCCTCTCAAGTTGTGGGACTTAGAGGAGTAAGCCTCTTCTCGCTCTTTTGTTACATACATCAAGTAAGTAGCTTTCTTGAATGCGAAGATGCAATCTGGACAAACAAACGGTACTGTGACTATCCACTAATATTTTTTCCCATCTTTTCACAAAGCAGCATTCTAATAGTTTTGGCCTAAAATACAACCACACAAATTCAAACAAAAGAACATCTACCCTAAGAAGGCTGATTAATGTCATCTAGATTGACCTTGGAGGCATCACGGAGGTAATGGTGGATAGGTTTGGCAAACAAAAAAGTAGACAAAGGGATCAAAGTAGTGAAGCCAGTCCCTTTCGTTGTGCCAAATTCTAGTAATAACAACACAGATAGCATGGAATATATTGCTGGCTTTGTTACTTTAATTGGAATACAATGCAAAGATTGTTGAGATTTAGTTAACTCTTTCGTACATGTTAACTTACCATGTATCAGAAAGAATTGTGGGGAGTCATTTCTGGATTCCATAAAGTGGAGAACTGAAAGCCGTAGAGTACTCGTTAACTTTACCATAAAAAAAAAAAAAAGAGCACTCATTAACAAAACAAAGAGATATATAGACACATGAAAGCGAGAAAGAGAGGGAGAGAGGGAGAGAGAGTTTGGATACCTTGAACAGAGATACCTTTGCCTCCACAACTCGATCCCTGTGTCATTGCTATCCACAACAAATATTAGCCCCTTTGTATTCTGGAAATAGTGCCTCCACAATGGACAGATCTGTGTCACAGAGACCCCACATTGGTTAATCATTATAAGAGCACAGTAACAAAAAGAAGAAAATCATCAGAACATTATAAGAAGAACGAAACAGTTCCACAGTAAAAAAAAAAAAGAAGAAGAAGAAGAGAATGTTTAATTGTAAGAAGTGTAAACATTGCCAGAGTAAAAACATAGTATAGGAAAAGGAAAAGGAGATCCCAAGAGTAGGAATCGTGAGAATCAAACCCTGGTATTTACCATGGTATTGGCAAAGCTTTCCGCTGTACCAACTGACCCACTGGCATAAGTAGCGCTACATTATATATTTATAACAACAACAATAACAAAACCCATCTAGTCCCCAATCATTGGGGGTATGGACGAGGGATGATTGGAGACAGACCTAACCTTTGGCAGTGGTTGCTCTCAGAGTACCACTGAAACAGTGGCCCCCCTAAACCTCCAAGAACCGAGGAGCTACAGGGACGTTTTGCTGCAGAACCATACCCTCAAATCAAAGCCGAAAGGCATCAGGGAGGGCAGGCCTAAAGACCCAAATTAATTTTTGTGCTCATTACCATGCTTCCTTCATTCATAGTCCAGACCTAATTGGGGGCCCCAATTTTGGGCAAAATTTTGGGGGTCCCAAACCCAGGCCTACTGGGCCTATGCCCAAGGCCGGGCCTGAATTGCTTTGGGATTTGTAGATATTCTTGTTCCTGTAGTAGACAGTTCTCTGATTGTGGTTGCCTTGCTCATGCACCAGAGGAAATATATCATATATCATTAATGTAGTAATTGGCAGGGATTTATAACCTGTAAGCTCTAAGATAGCATGGACATTGTTCAAATCAATGGCAAACTTTGAAAGATTTGTTCGGGGATTGACATTTGGGAGGTTTCAAAGAGAAAAATGGTGGGATACATTCAGCAATAACAGTATTTACTACATTGTTTTAGTATCACAGCCATTCAGATATCATATTTGAACAGAAATATGATGTGTGATCTAGCCCAAGAGGGAAGATAGGCGAAATCAGGTAGTTTTGTCTTTTTGAATCACAGTGAGGAATATGGGTGAACAAAATCTAGTGGACACAGTTGATGATCAAGAATTTTGCAGTTTGAAACTGCAAAACTTCCAAGGAGGAGGTCCTGGTCTTCAAAACTTCACCGATATGGTGCACATGTATATTCAAGGGAATTAGAATCTCCTCAGTGATTTAGTCAATGGCCATCATAGGAATTATGACTATAGGGAGAATGAAATTATTGGATGATGCTAAATGCAGTGACGACCTTTTGAGTTAAGAGTATTACATAGCAATAGAGCACCATATCATATTTCTACCAAGTGATTTGTACAACATAGCCTCAAGTATGCTATTGAACCTTAAATAGGCATTGGATTGAATGGATCTAGTTGTACCAACCATGCAAAAAGCTACTACAGTTGAAATGCAGTATTCACTACAATTCTTTTAGTATCACAGTTAGCCAGTCTTTAACCTTTTTTAAGAGTAAAGTTGGAAATTATTATCAAAAGTAAAACAGCTAGACATCGTATTTGAACAGAAATATGGTGTCTAATGTAATCTAAAAGGCAAATGTAGTTGTATTTAAGCTGTTCGCTGGAAGTTCTTACCAAGCTTCGAGTGCAGTTGCTTCGGGTATGGCTGGATCGAAAGATGGAGAAACCTCTTTGCACTGAAACCAAGACCTGTGTTCATAAGTGAGAATAAAATCAAATTGGTGAGACCAGAGCATGAAACTGCACAAATCAATTAGCTTTAGGAAATGGAGAAGCGTGAGATATGTAATGAAATATTTGAATATTTTACATTCAGAACATCTCGAGTGAAATTCATAAAATTTGTGTCGAGGTTCACATCTAGATAAAATTTCATAAGATACAGATTTTATGAATCCAAAACTACTGTTAGGAATTTATGTCCAAATGAAATGCTAGTTATGATTACAATGACATGAATTTTTTTCCCAAAAATTAAGGCCATTGAAAAAGTACATCGTGCAGACCCAAATAAGAGTGTACTGAAGCATTTCCCTAGTGAAAATGAGGCTGGATTAAGGTCACTTGGGAGCAAATTATTTTGAGGCCAATTAATCCTTTGCGAATTCCCAAAATAAAAAAAATAAACACACCTGGATTGATGGGTCATTCGCCAACAAATGGAAGGCTCGTTGAGCTCTTCCATGTGGAATAATTTGCTGCATTGATGCCACTTCTGATCCAGAAGCTGTACGCATATAGCTGTACAAAATGGCAATTGAATTGTAGAAATGAGTACAAAACGGAATGTTGTAGTAACAATAGAAGAGGTGGACTCATGTAGTCAACACCATTTTATTTAGCCGAAAGGCCTAGCTTGGTTTAGTTATGGTAGACAAGGAAATTGCTGCATGTAACAGTAAGACTCGAACTCTAGAGAAAGATGCAGCTTGGAAATTGATGAAGTTCGTTATCCATTATCAACTCCAAATTGTGTGCTGCACTATATGAAGCGTACATCTTAAAAAAAAATTGGTCGCCAATGCATATGAAATCAAAAAAGTTTGCTCAACTTCATTGTCCGTTATAAACAAGGTTTTCGTTTTGCAATCTAGCAAACAGTCAACAAGAAGAGCTCCCAAAAAAATTTGCGCAAAATTCATTGAATAAAGCTAGGGAAGAGACACATGCAAGCTAAAATCAGATTGCATCTCACATATACACCTTAGGAACATATTCTCATTTGCTCTCGTGGTGGAATTTTCATACAACGTGCAAGCTTTTCCTTGCTTTCTACAATTGCTCTCTCACAATTTGTCCCACTTCCTCTCGTCTACACCTTAAGTTTATACTTTATACACATGTGAGACCCCTAAAGCCTACATCTTAACTTGCAACTAAGAACCTAATTCCATTTATATATATCACAATTAAAATCACCTCTGTTTGCCCCTTAAATCTCCTCCACTCATTCTGATTTCTATAACAAATGTAGGGTTTCATTCATCTATTCACCCCCAAAAACTCTAAAAACCTCTCAACCCAAATAAAAAAAAAAAGCCAAAACCCAGAAATGGTCCCTAACATGTGGCAATAAACGCGATCCCCATGAGCACAAACCATAAACACCTAAATATAACAGATAACTAAGAAAGTAAAAGCCTAAAAGATAATGAATTTGCCCACCCACGACCTTTCTTTTAAGAGAATCTGATATTTTTCTAATTATGCAAAGGAAGTCATTGAAACATTTCAACAAACGTGTATTATGCGTATATCATCAACAGGTAATCTTCCTAGTTATGTCTAAAACATTCAAAAATCAACGACATTAAGATCGTAGTAATTACTCATCGCGTTCGTTCTTCCATCTTCTTCAACTTTGTTCTGAAAGAAATCCAAAATCAAATCGACGAGGAAGAGACGCAAAGGTAAACGACGTCGATTCTGATCGGACAGAATGAGCTCAAACGCGATATTATTATAACCGGTTTTATGGTTTTGTTTCAGTACAACCGAAACTATTTTAAGAAACATAAATTCATTAAGATAATCTACTAATCCATTTTCAATTTATATGAAATTTTACATCATTTGTATTTTTTTACGCTCTACAATATGAATGTCATAGATCATTAAAATATTGCTTAGATAGATAAAATGTATGCATAGAGTTCCCTAAGAGTTGTTGATGTATAAGGAATATGATTCAATGTATCCAAATCTACTTAGAAAATTAGAAATTTATTTAGATTAAGTACTAAAATGTATTTTATTTACGATATATTTGTACATCATATGTGTTACAATAATTTCTACATGAAGAATGTCTCGGATCATTAAATTATGATCGATATACGTAGAAATCGTGTTATAAATCGTGTTATAGAACCGAAAAGTTTTTAGAATTAAAACGTTGTCGTTTAAATGGCATAACATAGGTTCAACCTATGTCATGACGTGGAAAATAAAATACAGTAAATGTAGAAAACGTTGTCGTTTCGATGGAATGACACAGGTTGAACCTATGTCATGACGTGGAAAATAAAATACAGCAAAAAATACCCAAAAATCCCCATTACTCACACCCCGTTCCCCTCTCGTTAGGATACAGAGAACAAGACGACGATGACCGCCACCGTCGCGTACCACACCGACGAAGAAGACGCTTCCTCTTCCTGCGAGGAGGAGGCCTCCTTCTTAAACACTGACGAGCTTCGAAAATCTATATAATCCAGTTGTGGATTGCTTTGGGTACTACGAATTTGGTTGTTTTTATCAGTTTAAAGGTCAGTACAGAGCTCTATTTTTGTTTTGTTGCTTTGGGTATTTGTATTGTTTTCGTGGGATGTGGTGCAGGGTTGTGCTATTTCGCAAACGGGGGTTTATTGTTAGCTTGGTTCTTTATCCCAATTGAGTTTTTGGGTTAATTCAAAAGATTAGAAAAACTGGGCTGTAGTCGTAAGATTAGAAAAACGGGGTTAATTCAAGTCTTCCATTCTCATTGTGAGTTCTTATGCGCACAGGTACACACATATATGGGTCCTCACTACAGAGAACCTGCCATGGACAAACTATTTGGTTCATCTTCTTCTTTACCACTGTTAGCCATTGCCACGTCAAGATGATGATGATGATGAGAGAGAGAGAGAGAGAGAGTTCTCTCTTGGATGGAATTTTTCTCGCCGATTTCCTCAAACTGTGAGTTGTCAAATCTCCCATTCAATTGTGAAAATTCCTAATCTGTTAATTAGTATCTCCAAAACTAGTACACGAGTATGGGCGGCCTCTCCACCCATTGTCAATTGGTTTTGAATTAGATGCCTTTATATAGTATCAGGTTTCGGAAGGTTCTTTGTTTTGTTGTTGGTTGGTTGAGATCCCTATTTAATGGATAAGTTGTTTCTCTCTCTACGTGTGGGTCAAGGGTCGCACGTGCGGGGGAGTGTTAGAGCTTTTCCCACATTGGTTATTTTACTAAAAACGGACATGTACAATAAAAGTTATGACATTTTATAGTTTATAATGTAAACATAAAAAAAAGGAACGGCATAATAGTAAATAAGAAGCATGAAACAAGTACAGGTGTTTGCGCTTATCTAGCATCGAAAAAATATTTCAGGGTTGGGATCTAACCGAGCCTAAAAATGGGGGCCGGCCTCTAATTTTCTATGTTTGAAAACCCTAGATGTAGGATCGTAGAAGGACCAGAGGATTTGACACAAAAGGGCCACGAAAGTGGTGGTAATCCCGTGTGCCAAGACAACACGGGGGATATGTCTGTTTTCACACTCTTTCTTCCAGATCTAGGGGGACGGATTTCTACACGATCCCATTATATTTTGCTAACAACGGCGGGGAGGACCAGTAGGTCCCAAACCATTCTACCAGAGTAGCATACCAACAGCTTCCACCTTTGTTGCAGTTGGTTCTTCTTCTTTGTTTTGTCTTGGAGGTATAGAGGACTCATTTGATTCCCACACCCTCGAACCAACATGGAGGATCCTTCGATTTGATAACTATGATCCTAACCGTGGCTGGTATCTTAATGACTTCGATATGCTTTCCCCCAGAGAATGCCATGGCACCATAGTCATGGATGGGAAGGTTTTTGTCCTTGGTGGCCTGGAATGTAGTGATCAGGGATGGACCCCGGGGGTGCGAGTAGGGGCAGTCAGCCAGTCACCCCTTGGGGAGGGGTTTGGGGGGAACCTCTAGTATTATGTAGAAAAATAAAAAATATATTTTGAAAATTTTCCTTTGAATTTATATACTCGCCCCTGCGTAGTGAAATTTATGGCTCCGTCCCTAATAGTGATGATTCTCAGGCTGAATTTTCAATCCTATCTGGAAGTCATCTCGTCCTTTACCTTAGGGGCTTCCATCCCCTCTCCCAAGAAGCAGTGACAAGTTCGTAACTGCAGCCCTTACCTACTTGAAAAGGATTGTGGTGGCTTCCTGCATTTCAGACAATGCCTATGTATATCTTCTGATGACTGGAGAGTGGGAAGAATGGGATCAGAAAGTTAACTTCTTCCCCATGAATCGCGTCGAAGGTGAAGCCGCCGTGGTTCAGAATACCACCCTGTGTTGGTTTCATAAAACTGGTCACGTGCTCCATGCCTATGATTTGGGTCTCAAAATGTGGTTCATATGTCCTATACGAGGCTTGGACAGGTTGGCTTACAATAGGCACGAGAATTTCTGTGGTGCTCATTCGTACTACGACAATACTAATCTGCCTATTCTTCACTGCACCAAAGTTAGAGTTTCCATCAAGGCGATCAAGGCGGATGCCCAGGGGACATACCTATTTGACGCCTTCGTTCTTTCCTCTCCTCGATGCCCTGGTTGTGTGAGTACTAATTTTCCTATTCTCTCGTGCTTCCCCATGTCAATATTATTGTTGTTATTATTTCAATTGTTGTCGTTGTTGGTGTTATTATTTTCTTAAGTGTTTTGTCATGTCTTGAGATTGCATCCTTTTATTCACTATAAATTCAGGGGCGAAGCCAGGATTTTAATTTAGCAAGGTCAAAAATTAGATTTACATACAAGTAATTTTTTCTATTTGCTCATGCAAAGAAATAACTAATTTGAGAGGTTAACTATAACATAAATATACAGTTATAATGCTTTATAATTGGTCCCAATGACTTATTATATTTCGAAAATAATGCCCGATAGCCTCATTTGTAATACTATATATCAACTCTCGAAAAGAAAAAAAATATTGAGAATTCTATGCCTTTTAAACAAGTTGGGGCAATTTATGAAATTTTTGCGGGGTCAAAATTGCAAAATTTAGCTCCAAACTCTCAAATATCGTTGTGATAAATTAAAGTGAGAGGGGTCAAATGACCCCTGTCGTACCTTACCGCCAGTGACCATAATACTTATCCTAAATTTCCTGTCAACAAAGATTTTTGTGAAAGATGATCATTTTTCATAACAAAGAACCCTCTGTGTCGTCTCAGAGACAAGCTGATGCTAACTAGCAGTTGATTTGTTGTCACGTTATCGAATGCCTATCATGGTTTTAGTTATTGAGGCCTTTCGTTATTCTTATGTTTCTTTGAGGTTTTAAAACTTGCTAGCTGTGTCAGTTGCTGTGGATGGTTGATCGCTACGTCCATTTGTGCTGCTAAATTCAAGTGCTCCTGCAGTGGGTTGTATTAGATTATCATCTTTTCGATGCACTCATTTGAACTTCTTTGAGGTTTTAAAACTTGCTAGCTGTGTCACTTGCTGTGGATGGTTGATTGATACGTCCATTTGTGGTGCTAAATTCAAGTGCTCCTGCAGTGGGTATTAGATTATCATCTTTTGGATGCACTCATTTGAACTTCTTTGAGGTTTTAAAACTTGCTAGCTGTGTCACTTGCTGTGGATGGTTGATTGCTACGTCCATTTGTGCTGCTAAATTCAAGTGCTCCTGCAGTGGGTTGTATTAGATTATCATCTTTTCGATGCACTCATTTGAACATGATATATAGTTCGTGTATGTAGTGGGCTGTGTCCCCTTGATGTTTTTTTAGTCCCCCTCTCAAACCTCTTAGGTTGTCTTTCCTCTCCTGTTCCGCATGGTAGTTTTTCTGTTTAAAAGACGAGGGACGGGATTTCTTGAATTTTCCTTCTCCTAAGTCCTAACTACAGTTTTCTGGACTTCTCTTCTTAATGACCCAACAACCAGGGGCCAGGGCATAATCTTCCTCTGTCATGTGCTTTCTGCTTTACCTCTACATGTAACTTTTGGGGTTGCGAAATTTCCCTCATATTGATACACCATACACTATATCTACAACTTCTCCATGCTGGTAACTACATTTAAAAAAAAAAAAAAGATTCTAATGCAAAATACAAATCAAAGAAGAATGAGAGCAAATAATAGGGACTGAAATGTATTGTTTTGCACATGCATTGAGTACGTTGGCACGCGCTAGTTTGAATGTGACTGGATGCATATTGTAACCTGAGTAGGTTTGTTGAATTGTAAGCTGTATATGAACTTTCGATTGTTCTATAAAGCGATACAGAGTATCCAAGAGTTCTGTTTGCAAACAAAATCTTGTACTTGGAAGGAAAAAAAAGAGGAAAATTTGTGTTAAAATGGGACAAGAGCCCTAGTCATGAGATGGTCACATAGAGTCATAGACAATATTGATATACAACTCTATTTGATGTTTACTCTCTCTGTCTCAATTTCCTTTTGACTCTCTCTTCTATTTATGGGAAACCATTGACCAGATTTACTTGTACAATATGTGCTAATCTACGGTTCCTTTTCATTTTATGCTTTTCATTTTAGTCTCGGAGAGGGTGATTATGGCCGTACCAATGCCGTTGATGTTCCTGGGCCACGATGGCCGCCAGTTCAGGGTATCACACAAGGTATCTGCTGGGGGGGTAAATGCCTTCTACAGTGGAAGGAGGGGTGGTCATGGCATGGCTGTGGTGGATTTACTTATGGAGGCGGCAGCAGCAGCGGTGGGAAATGCTATCAAGGTGGTGGCAGTGCAGGTGGGGAATCAGGGCATGAAACAAACCGTTAAAACTGCCCTTCAGGCTCATCCATGTAACATCTTCGAATCTCATCTTACATAAGCTGTATATAGTGGAGTTATATGAACAAAAACGTCTAGAAAAGTTAATCTTGTTGTTAAAACTACTGCTCCATTTAGCAGACTGATTTCATGTGCATCCTCCATCAGTTACATACTACAGCATTTTCGCAAATGAGTTAGATATCACGTATGCGGTACCCTATTTGCACCAAAAAAAAATCTCCCATTACGGTCTGCAGGAAACTATGCTCCCTCTCTCCGCCAAATCGTTTTAAAGACAGCTGTTTCAAACTTTTTAAAATTTTAAGCGATTTTTTTTTTTTGTACACCCGTTTCTACCCAAATGAAATTGTAATTTGATAGGATTCGATCGCAATATCAAGTAAACATAGTACTGCTATTTTATAATTCCCTGAAAAAATCCAATCATATTGTTTTCACCCAACGTATTCAAGGCCGGTTCGTTATGAGCTCGGCTCAGTTAGCAAATGGGTCGAGCTCAAATTTGTAGTCTCAGTTCGTTTGGCAAACGAACCATCTTTGAGTTGTTTCTAACTCAATTTAATTATAAACGCTTTGTAAAGGCTCTGACTTGCGTTCAAAATTCAAATACTTGTACACTCGGAACTTGAGCTCAACTGTGTGGATCAAGTCCGACTGTGGGTACTTTATTTGGTGTACACCAACTACATGCCATGTTGTACGGGACTTATCTCGAGATCCTACACAAATAATCGAAGTCGCTTAATTTGTTTTTAATTTTTTTAAGGACCCTACCTACAAAAATCAGTTCAATTGAATATCAGTAAAAACTTGATCAATTCTTCATTTAATTTCCAGTCAGAAAATTGAACACATAACTGATCAAAACCTCACCGATATCCAATTGATCTGATTTTTCATGAAAGATTTTTAGCACCACTACATACGGAAACAGGGTGGGTGATGTGCACTTGGGTTCTATGCATCGTGTTGTGCACCCATCGGCCGTCCGATTGTGTTTTGGAAGGTCCGGATGTGTTTTGATTTTTTACCGATAAAAGTAAATCAAAATTAAATTAAAATAGCCGAATGCATCCAGGCCGCCCAAAACATGATCGGACGGCTGAGAAGTGCACAACACGGTGCATAACACCGACCCCAAGTCCACTACATACCTAGAAAAAATGCTCAGAATTTAAAAATCAATGATCTAGATTCTGGGCCACTAATTTTAAATTTTGTGTATGTTTTTCGAGTATATAGGACATTCTAGGCAGAACAACGGGGAAAATTTTGGGTACCAATAGGGTACCAGCTGTCATGCATACATGGTACCCTTTTACCAATAAACAAGCGCCAGCAATGCAAGAAATCAGATGGTAGCAGAAAGTGGGCCAGGTTAGGGAAATACCCTGCAACTTAACGGGGAGAACTAACCACCGTTTGTGTTTCTCTCTCCTCACGGGGCCCATCACTCATCAGGATTCCATTCTCTCTCATGATTCAAATATTTCAAATTCCCGGTTCCAAATTTTTGATTTTCAAAACTCACTATATATATATGAATTTGTTATGATAGGTTTTCATTCTCTCTCTCTCTCTCTCTCACACACACACACACAACAGTTCATTGCTTCTCCAGAAATGGACTCCAAAGCAGTGACGGGATGCAAACTACGGCACCATTCACCGGTCATCATGAGCCTCAACGATTACTCCTTGAAAGAATGTCCACTCTACAACTTTATGGACCCTCGAGCCTCATCTAAACTCTAGTTACTTCTTATTCTCCCTATGCCTCTTTTCATCTTGTTTTCCATGAACAGAGGAAAACATCTCTGTTTCTTCTACCCCTGTCATGCTGTATAGAAATTTAATTGAAGCGAAAAGAAAAATAATAAAAACCCAGAAACTCCATTGAAATATCAGTCAAAAGGAAGGCATAATCTGTGAGTTTGTTGAAAAAAGTTCCAAGAGGGTTTGTAATATGACAAAGGACCAGCTACCTTCCCTGCAGTAAGTCTTAGTTTTGGTTTGTGAATTAAATCCAAATTAAGCGAGGATTATCGAAATTTAGGACAAGGCCGGGTATGAAACCTCGACCTGGATTTTACTAACACTTCAAGGAAAGAACAAACATGTTCATACACCTTCAATTGAATTAAAAAAAAGTGTAGCAATAAAAGTGGATCGGGTTGGGCATGATTCATCCAATGCTAAAAGACTTTTTAAGCTTAATTGATTGCCCTACTTTTTTTGGTGGTTGTAAATTTGTAATCAGTTATCACTTGTCTGCTCATCATAGTGAATCAATTCAATATTGTGTACAATGTTGGGTTGGTGACTTGGTTCCCCAAATAAACATGAAATGAGGGAACCTCTAACTGCAAAAACAAAGTAAAAGGAATCAGCTGCAATGTCTTGAACAGCGCTACCATTTTTCTGTCAGCTGATAAACAAATCATAGCCACAATCCCATGGCCAAATAGCACGCAGCAGTGAGCCTAATCTTCAAGCTCAAACCAATTGCCAAACAACGGGAAACATAACTCAGAAGCTCTATACAATAGATTCGAGATTTGGGTTCGTCCAATACAGAGTATGTGACTGAGTTTTGCAAGTGAGGAGAAAGGTGTATAATCATTCTTTACGATGATAGTGGAGCCGACAATGCGTCGACAAACGGTATCAGAGCTCACCGTGGTCTCAAAAAATCCGGGAACTGCCATCGGATGATGAGAGAGAGAGTGTGTGTGTTTTTTTTTTTTTTTTTGGTAAGTAGAAAATTTCAAAGGTGAGAGGAGAGAGAAACACAAACGGTGGTTTTAGTTCTCTCCGTTAAGCTGCAGGGTTATTTCCCTGATCTGGCCCACTTTCTGCTACCATCTGATTTCTTGCATTGTTGGCGCTTGTTTATTGGTAAAAGGGGCACCACGTATGCATGACAGTTGGTACCCTATTGGTACCCAAAATTTTCTCAGAACAACGGGTGCATTGGCGTACACCAATGACTCGGACAAATTCGGCTCGCCGTCCCCACTGGCTCGCCCTATAAACAAAACAAAATCCCATCCGGAGCACCAATTTGTGATTTTCTCTCTCCTCGTCGCTCTGTTGCCAAGCTCGTTTGCTGTATCTGAGAATACAGTGTTCATCGATAGCTGACGATGCAGGTAAATTTTATCACAACGTCCGTAGATGCATGTTTGTACGCCAAATACGTCGTTCAATCTGTTGTACACCTTTACCTTTCATAACTTTTCAATTGTGTTGAAGTCTGCACAATCAAATTCCAAACCCTAAATAGCTCATCACCCAACTGTAAAAACTATTGATTTCGATATGTACATGTGTAGGGTTGAATGCATTTGCGTTTCAGCTTTCATCACTTTCGTATCCTGCGATAAGTCTGTACAATAAAAACCCTAAATAAACAGCTCGCCGCACTCCGAAGAACCGAGAATCAATTGAAATCTTCTTCTCTCTTTAATCGAGTTCTGCAGTTTCGTTCTATTTACATAGTGGGTATTCGTTGATTTCACTTCCGGTTTGTATCGGATATTCCAGGCCTAAACCCTCTGCTTGGGTAGCAAGAAACTGAGGGATGAATGTTGAGAATTCTAATGCTGTGTGAGTATATGTAGTTTTGGGTTTTTGAAGGATGATGAAGTTTTGTGCTTTTTTAAGGATGGTGATTTACACTATTAGCCACACAAGGTAATTGCCCTATGTTACTTAGCATATGTGGGATGCTGGTACAATGTACGCGAACAGGAAGTGGTACACGAACATTCTTTAGATTGTGGTTTATAGCGGTAGGCCCCTATAGATGACATAGTAGAGTGCACTTCATTCAAGTGATACACTCAAAATAACTTTAGGATTCTTATTAGCTATGCAAAATACATTTCTAGGAGCATAGTTACCATTTTTTGATATTTTCCATTGCTGAAACTTAACTACCAATTTAGCAATTTCCAATATTTTTAGAGATTGGTAAATTTGCATTTTGGAACATGGGTGTATCATGTTTCGGAATATGCATTCTTTGATGTGTTTTGTCAGGTATAAGATTTCCAAGTACTAAAGATTATTGCCTAGGTGGATTTTTTGGGTGAGTGATCTATTTGAGGTAATATGTGAGTTTTGGACTTCTGCGTTGAGATGTTCTCATGTGTGCTAGTTTTTAGCTTAACAAAACAGTGGTCGTCTCCGGAAAGTTCAATTTGAACAGTGAACAAATGGGAGAATGGCTATCTCCTTAGAGTTCAAGTTATTAAATGGACTTGCAATTATAAACTAATACGGTAAAGGAAAAAAGGGACGGCAAATGAAAGACAAAAATGGGGTTTTTTTTTTCAGAATTCATACCAGTAATATCTGCACTGGGAGCTTCTGCTGCCTTTGTATTGGCTTCAGGTTTTTTATTCTTTCTCTGTTGTAACTGTGGTTGGTCTCTACACATGCAGGCCAGTGATAGATTTAATATCAATTCCCAGCTTGAGCATCTGCAAGCTAAATATGTTGGAACTGGGCATGCAGACTTGCATAGATTGTAATATCCTCGAGTCCTTTACAAGTTTTGACAATATTGACAATTTGTTTTTATAGCTTGTTGTTCTTACATTTTGGTCTGTTGTTGTCCAGTGAATGGGCTGTGAACATCCAACGGGACAGCTATGCTTCATACGTTGGGCACTACCCAATGCTAGCCTATTTTGCCGTTGCAGAAAATGAATCAATTGGAAGAGAACGATACAACTTTATGCAGGTTCATAACATGTTACACTTGTCATTGTTATAGTTCTCTGTTTGCAATAATGATATGCTCCATTTGGCAGCCCTTGTTTCATTTAATTTATTGATGATTCTATTTTGCCTCATGAAAGTGCTTAGAAATTGGTGTGCACTCATATCTGCTTTGGGACGGACGTCATGTGTTGTGTTTGCCTTTCAAATTCCACTGTTATGCTTATATATCCCACTCTATGTCAAGCTTGGTGTGTAGATCCTGTAGTTAGATTGCTGATTAATCATGATTGTTGTGTGAAGAGAATGTTATGATTCGTTATCATTTTGGTTGCGTGTTTCCTTAGTAAGTAGATAGAGGCGATTAGATATCGTTAAAATTGAGTTCAGTAGATTGCATTTTTTCATTTGTTGGCAACTGAAGGGAGAGGAGAACCAGGTAATTGATTTTAAAATGCTTCATAGCTCACCAAAGAGTTCTGTCAAGGTTTGACATTTGAAGAAGTTAGGCGGTGGATTTATTTTAGAAAATTAGGAGGGACAACTTCTTGTTGCTGCCTTTTAGCTGTGTCCGTCTTCTTTCCTATTCTGTCTCTCCTGACATCTATGCTATCCAACTTGCCGAGTTCTCCTGCTTACCTTTGTTACCCAGGTTTGGATGGCTTTGGTAGGTGGAGTGGGAACAGGACGAAGTAAGCCATGTGATTCAAGATATGGTGCTTTACACTGTTAGAAATAATTGTAATTAGACGTTACTTTGCTCCATGTGCTAGTGATGCTAAACATGATTATACATTTACACGTGCCTTCGCAATTTATGATCAAAGTTGCGATTTGTTTAGTACTTATCAATTTAGGCAGTTGCATGTGATGTAGTCGCCCATCAATTTCTTATAGGGACAGTGGAATTTTGAAACTGCAATTGCAGATGGGGCTTAGTGTTCTCTTGGTTGGATATGTTGGGATGAGATAACTTCGGTGTTGTTTAGTGGAGTATATGAAGTCATTTAGAGTCTATTGACAGAGATGGATGGAACTCTAATCTCCAAGAAGATCTTGCTCCAAGTCTACTCATGACCAACTTCTTAGTTTTGACTTTTAGAGTATGGACTCTGTTTCTGGTATTCATGAAGTGCATAATAATGTTCGTCTCTGAACTCTATGACTTCATAGAAGTTCGAACTTTGTTCGAAGGAGACATGTTTACGTAATTATCTGGCAAACAGCAAACCTATAAATATAATCATTAACCTCTACCTTTGTGAGCTAAGTACAATTTTGAGAATATCCATTATGGGGCATGCTAAAATTCATCATATACAACAGTCATTTTTTGCAAGCCTCTGCAATGTTCGGACACAATGTTACAGTTGTTCATGAAGTGCACTGTTTGACTCACATGTTCATCTCTACAGAAGTTGAACATATTGGGATAGAAAACTTTTTTTATCGTACATAAGACACGTGTGTATCATGGAGAAGAAATGTACATGTCAATTGCATGGAATGTTGTATATTTCTCACTGAGATAGCTCTTTTTTTTAGTAACGAAACACTAGAATATGGAGTTCATTAACGTTTACGCAGGATGATTGTAGTCTTGATGTTGTAAAGCATCTAATGTTTTCTGTGTTTGTTCTAAAAATCTGTGCAGAAAATGCTTTTGCCATGCGGTCCTCCCCCAGAAAGAGAAGACGATTAGTTGTCTTCAAATGGTGTTTGAAACCTTCCATATTCTGTGTTTATGCACGGGGATGCTTTGTTAACGACTCTTGGGGATCTTATTTTTTGCTCTCACTTCTGTGTGTAATGCATGACTTGGGAATTGAGATTCATGTGAGCTGTTCGTATTTGCTTGAAGATGTTATCCTGAGAATTTTTCTAGTGTAAGAATTAATTCTTGGTTTGTTTTTTTCTTTCCTTCCGGTCAAGGAACCCATTTGGTTCAGTTTTTCCTTTATGTTACTGATAAGGATTATGTGGAAAAGAGCTCATTAGTTGGAAACATTTTTCAAGTTCGTGAATAATCTTCCCACACAATATGATGGTGTATGATACAAGTATACGAGTTTGGTTTTCAAAAATAGGTTTTGGAGAGTCTTTTAGTAAACTCACTTGAGAAACAGCAACCAAGTAGGGTTGTTTCTCCACTTCTTGCATTGCTGGTTTTTCCGGTGAGTATCGTATCCTTTTGTCACAGCTCACAAAAATGGCAGGTTTGTGCTTTGTTACCGTAGGCCTCGGCATGCATAGCTGATGGCTGACCATGAAATAAAAATGGGATTTGGTTTTTCTTTTTTCTATTCGGGGGTGTGGCAGTTTGAGAAGGGCAAGATTACATGATTTTCCAAAACCATACACTTTCCATCCTCTTTTGGTCTGCAAAGTATAGTCTCTACTTTGACCTTCAATGGCAGAAAGTACATACACACAAAACAAGTTACTGTACAATTTTGGTATGGTTCGAGGGAAACTTATGTGCCCAAAATATGTTCACAGATTCAGACACAGGTGAATCGCGATCAAGCTCGTGTATTGTGAAATCAGTTGGTATAAAAAGGTTGTATCAGGATAAAAAAATTGATTTGCAGCTAAAAGATAGTTGGACACATTGATCATTAGTACTAGACAAGTTGGGGCCATGTTTTGTGTAGTTTCAACTCACTGCATAATGTAGCATGTGACACACCCCACCGACACTTACGTAATGGAATTATGGAAAAGCCAAACTAATCATCTAACTAGTGCAAATTGCAAGTGGGGTGGCAGCCAAATTAGAAGGCACCTATATCCCCATACATTAGATCAAGGTTCAAGTCTTACTAACAACTAACACGTCTTGCTTGTACTAAAAAAATAATGCAAATCGAGAAAAATACAAGACAATCAATGTCATTTACCCCAACCACACCCAGATATCTCGCCTAATGCACATTTCACTGGAAATTCATAAATACAATCAGCAGTTGCGATAAAGTATTAGTCAAGACAAAAAGACACATTCTACTGGAAATTCATAAATACAATCAACAGTACCCAGACAATGAAATGGACTCTAATCAAGTATGAACGCACAAATGAACTCCCAAGACTACATATTTGACAATCTACTATGGGTTGCCCCCCCAAAAACATCATTTAGGGTTAGAACACTGATGGCGGGCGCAGGTATCATTTTGAAGCAAAAGAACCTGATCTGTAGATGAAACATTCATCCAACGACGAAACTGAATACTCTCACAAAAACGAGAGACATACCTCTCATAGATAATACGACAAATCGTTGATTTGAAGAGGACGAGAGAAAAGACAATAAATATTAAAGAATAGAAGCAACGGACTATAACTAGTACCATGGCTTTCTCTTCTTGTGTCGGGATAGTGAAACGCTATGGGAAAAGGAAAGGGAGAAGAAAAATATTGGTAACAATTCAATTTTCAAAGACTTAAAACTTCCAAAGAAATAGAAAAAAAAATTAGATGAAGAAGCACAAATCAATCGTATCGCAAATCAGTTTTAGGTTGGGTAAAATTTGGTGCCTTGCCATAAGTTAAGAGGACAAGATTGTTTTGAATTGGGTAACAGCCTCTACTCGGCAATGTTTTTAGGTCATTTGGGTCACCAACTATGGCCAAGTTTCCCAGTATTTTATCAAGATTTGATAAAATTATCGAGTGAGGAAGAAAGTTGATAAAATCTCAGATTTTTTAGTGCAAAAATATGAGATTTTATCAAATTTTCTTCCTCACTTGCCAGTGATTTTATCAAGATTTGATAAAATCAAAAATCTGAGATTTTATCAAACTTTCTTCCTCACTTGATAAAATCTAGGGTTGATTTTATCAAAATCTGATAAAATCAAGTGGGAAACTAGGCCTATGCATTTTGGTGAGCTCATGAAAGTTTCCAAATATGCCTAGCTGTTTAGGAAAGATAACTGTTTGTTAAGAGTTATTAGTTAGTCATCAACGGTCCAAGATACACAATAATTGGAGAGTGGGTATCCGTAGTGACCCAAGTCATTATATCTCTGTAGTGACCTCAATTGTTGGTCTTTTATAATCTGTATTTGGGATTGAAACTTTACAATTTGTCGAGAATATTGAGTAGATCATTCATGTAAAAAATCAAATTACTTGGATATTGGTAGTCATATGGTCAGATACCATTTATATGGATGACCAATATCATTTAGAGAATACACTGTAAGACAAATTCATCTCAATTGTGTGTCTACAATCTCCAATGATCATAATTTTTTATACTCATAATGTACTCAACATTCCTAAAAATAAAATAAACGAGTTCGATTCCAAATGAAGATTATAGAGAGCCCACAATTGAGGTTAATTGGTGCTAACTTGGCTTACGTTTCTAGTAAAATTTCACTCGGGACAATGAGACATAGTAGGAGGTTTCCCTGATAAAATTAAGTTTTTTATGTTTTCGTATCCTAAAATTATGCACATTTTTCTATATTGTCCCTAAACTATTACTCCCTCCGTCCCTTTTATAGTGTAGACATTTCTATTTTGGGTTGTCCCTTAATAAGTGTGTGTTTTGAAAAGTTAGTGAGTGCATTTCCTATTTTGGCATTAAAAGTAGATTCCTTTTTGAAAAGTTAGTGGGTATTATTATATTGATAAGGGTAAGTGGTGGAAAATAAATGTAAAAGTTGTAAAAGTTGATGCGAGAGAAAATAAGTTGGAATTACGAGACAACACACTTAAAAAGGGACGGAGGGAGTAAAACCCATTGTCTAGTCCCTAAATTATTTGATTGCAACCCATTTTGTCCAATCGTTAACGGCATTACATTTTTTGGACGAAAACCATTTACGGGCACATAGCTATGTGGGGCCCACTTTGGGGTCCCACATGAACAATCCTATCCGTTCATTAATTTTAAAATATTGTTTCTACTAACCTCGTAAAAAATCTGTTCAATCAGATAACTCTAAGTGGTTGACCCAATCTTTCAATTTTTGATAACTTTAAACACTTTATCAAACAAGGATTCAAAAATTAGAATATAAGATCAAACACTTAATATTATCCGATTGAGCAAATTTTATACAATGTCACTCGAAAACATATTTTGTATAGTTTAGGAGTTGAAAACAAACAAAACTCGATAAATTTTATGTCAATGTCTACAGTCCATGGGAAAGGAGGAGCATTGATCTTGAAATTTTGAATACCTATGTGTTATAATGATTCTCAAAGGGCACCATTTTCATGATTTTGAAGTCTGATTTTTCAAGATCCAAGAAAGAAAACTTTTTTAAAAACCAAACATGGGAGATTTTGCTGTAAGGTTAGCCCAGACACATGCACCAGTGACTAGTCCTTCAAAACCGTTCTTCTTTTTTTCTTCTCTTCGTTACTAGTTACAAGGACAGAAGGACTTTGCTTGGGGCGAGTTTCTCTTTTGATAAAATCTGTTAAAATGTGTAAATAGGAGTAAATAAAGACCGGAGAGATATGAGAGCAACATAATAAACTCAGGGGTGTATCACTAACTTGATTTTTTTGACTTTTTCGCTTTTTTATGTGAGAGCTCGAAAATTACGTTGGCTTTTTGTATTTTTTTATATAATATATTGTGTAGGGATGATTTATCTCGAAAAATATAATAAGCTGGCTTTTGGAGGTATGGAACGGGGGCTCAACTCATCCACGGGCTATGGCGTAAAATGGGAGGTGTACCATCTAACATCAAGCGCTACAAGATGATTACTGGTCAGCGGGAGATTCAATGTTGGGCCTGGTCGTTTCTATTTTAGGAGGATAAACAACTAGCGCTTAGGACGACAAACTAGTTTAGCTTTAGAATATTCAGGTTCGTTCATTAAGTTTTTAAGTGAACTCAAGCCGAGCTCAAATTCCACGAAAATTTGACGAGCCGAGCTCCCCTAGGTTTGAGTCGAACTCAAACTTGTTCACGAGCTTTAAAAAGTAAAAAATATTACTAGATATTTATGCTGTTATACAGATCTATAACTATTAATAAATTTTTTATTCTGTTTACATATACGAAATTATAAAAACATAGTAAAATGTAAGTATATAGTACTTTTAAAGGATTATACATGTACAAGTAATAAATTTTTTATTATGTACATGCAAAACTTTATACATATTAACCATATGTGAAAATTTATGAGATATATACATGTACTCCGGATTCGCGAGCCTAACCGAGCCGAATACTATCAGGTTCAGGTTCGGCTCATTTAATAATCGAGTCTAAAATTGAGTTCAAATTTGACTCGTTTAGTTCCCGAACCGAACTCGAACAAGCTTTTATCGAGTCAAGCCTCAAACAATTCATGAACAACTCGGTTCATTTACCGCCGTTGTAGCGCTCCATAGTACGTGTTGTGGAATATTCCGTTTTATCCATCTACTCTTCCTAAAGCATGCAACGCATTATTGATTGTTTGTTCACCTAAAAAAAACAAACATAGTCTATTGACTGTTTAAATCATATATTGGGGTGAAAAATATTCGGAGAGAATTGATAAAATACATCCGCACAAAGCCTAAACACTAGTACATCACAAATAAAAATATGATATACGACAATAATAATGCAATAGTTCAAAATATAGTCAGGTCGTCCAAATCAACAATCAAAATAATTCAGGTCTATAAAAAATTACTAATTTTCTTATCTCTAGGAATTTGTCAAACGCGACACAATAAAAAAGTAACTTTTGTGCAACTCCTATTGTACGAAATGTCATTTGCAGTCCACAGCCGGATTCATATTAATATTAATTCTGCTACACACACCCACTTAGTCACATACCAGCTACACACATACGTGTGAGACCTATTTTGAGGTTTCACACGAGTGATCAGAATCGTTTAATTTGTTTAAAATATTATTTTAACGGTCCTTAAGAAAAATCAGCTCAATCAGATATTGGGAAAGACTTGATAAGTTTGTTGAAGTTTTGGTCCGTTTGATTCAAGAATTGAAACTTTAATGAATCAATCGAGCCTTTACCAGTATCTGATTGAGCTGGGTTTTTTCGGGGACCCTTAAAAAAATATTTTAAATAAATTGAACGACTCCGATCACTCATGTGGGACCTTAAAGTAGGTCTCACATGCGTGGGTATGGCTGGTATGTGACTGAGTGGATGTGCCCCTAGACTTTCTGATATATAAAGAACAATGGTTTTTGTTAAAATGTGCCCGGCACATGATAAATATCATTTAATGAGTCTAATTAAATTCATTTTTATAAAAAGCAGTAAAACTAATTGATATGTTCAAATTTCACATGCAAAAAGTAATAAAAGAGTTTGTGCCTATTATTTACTATAATTTAAATTTCGCATGCAAATAAAAAATTTAATTAGACTTATTTAATGATGTTTATCACGTGCCTGAGACACATTTTAACAAAAGCCTGTAAATGAATAAGTATAAAAATCCAATTTGTACAAAAATCCAATTACTACATCACAAAAAACGTTTACTAATTAATTCTCATTGTCTTTTGTTTTTCTCTCACTTTTTCCTCTCTCTCTCTCTCTCTCTCTCTCTCTCTCTCTCTTCACTTTTGTTCATTTTCGGACATTATTACAGCCAATTCCTCTCTCTCTCTTACTGAGATTAACCTCTGGAAAAAATCCACACCCAATTTCCTTCCGTAAATTCCGCCTTCTTGGATTCTTTATCCTCTAACTTCGAATACCCTTCATTTCATGTCCGCCGTGTCCTCTCCCTCTTTATATTTCCAATTATTAATGTATACGTTTACTCGGCTTTCGATTTGCAGTCGTTAGCTGCGGATTTAGGGTTTCTGGCCTCCCTATAATGTAGATTCTTGGGTTTTTGTTTCGTTTGTTTCAATTCTCCGATTAGAAAATTGGTTTTTTGGATGCTTAGATTATAGAGACAGATGTGTTTAACTTTGCTTTTACCCTAATACGTTTGACATTTTATTTGTTCGCTATAAAAAAAGTACGCGTTTTTGCTGAGGTAATTGATGTATTTGTGATTTGTGGTGATTTTTTAATGGTGGGTTTTTAGGGATCTGAGAGTTGTCTCGGGATTTTTGATTTGGGGGGCTAGGGTTGGGGTGTGGTGTTGCTTGGGATTGTGAATTGGATTGAAGTTTGAAAAGAAGAGAGAGAGATTGAATTATTAGGGTTTTTTTTAAGGAACGTGATCTCAATTGGGGATCAAGTTTTGGGTCGTGATTGGGGAAAAGTTTGGATTTTGTGTGGTTTTCGCTTGGGAAGAGGATTGAAGTGTGAAAGGAAGAGAGAGGTTGGACTATTAGGGTTCTTTTTTAAGGAATGTAATCTCAGTTGGCGATCAAATTTTTGGTCATGTGATTGGGGAAAGTTTGGATTTTGTGTGGTTTTGGATTGTGAATTTGGATTGAAGGTTGAAAAGAAGAGAGAGATTGAAGTTTTAGGTGGGGAAAGTTTGGATTTTGTGTGGTTTTGGATTGTGAATTTGGACTGAAGGTTGAAAAGAAGAGAGAGATTGAAGTTTTAGGTTATTTAGCGAGGAGTGATTTCAATTCGGGTTCAAAATATGGATCACGTGATTGGTGGGAAGTTCAAGCTTGGGCGGAAGATTGGGAGCGGATCGTTCGGCGAGCTGTATTTGGGTATGTGATATTCAGATGGCATTTTAATTGTTACCTTTATTTTCTCAGTTATGATGTTTTATTTGAGATATTGGATTTTGTTTCAGGAGTGAATGTACAAACCGGAGAGGAAGTTGCCGTGAAGCTGGTATGCATGTGTTTTCGTTACTGAGAGTGCTTGAATGCTGTGTACTTTGCTGGATACTTCGTTTTTAGTACATCTGCAAATTGTTTTAGAGAATTACCTAGGACCCTTTTTGAGGATTTATTCTTTAGTCGGGCATTGGAACTTAATTTTAGATCATTCTTCCTTCAATGTTTCTTTTAGTTGGTAGTAGTACTTGTTGGGCAACATTCCATTTTGTGATGGAACTTGCATATGCGTTTATGCTTCACTTGTCCTCCATTTGGACATATGTGGATTTCCAATGAAGGGGTTTTTACCTTAACCAAAAAGAATAGCTCGGCTATATATTTGATAGCTTACATATGAATTCTGTTATTGGGATATCAAAAATTGCACTCCAAACAACCTGAAGTCATTTCAAGAAACTGGAAAATAGTTTCCCAAAGTACTTACCTTATTTTGGAGTTAACTAATGGGTAGTATTTTGTGAAAACAAACTTATCACTCGAATACAGAGTTGGATGTACGGATTGAGAGAGCTTTTCTACCTTATCTTGTCATGTTGGCAGAAATTCAAACTGAGTAAGTTGGTTAATGTGAATTGTGAACCTATGACATCTCATGTTGTCAATCGCATTACCCCCGCGTGATCCTTTTTATTGCTTGCCATTGGGTTCTTGCAACTACAAGCCTCAAGTCGGTCTGTTTGGCCAAATTTTAGTAGTAATTCAGAAAATATTCTATGCAAAAACTTAAGCGCCTTTATAGTTGTTTCTACTCATTGTTCATTTTCTCCTGTAAGTTGTTTCTACTCATTGTTCACTTTCTCCTGTAAGTTGTTTGTACTCATTGTTCATTTTCTCTTGCAAGTTGTTTCTGCAGAAGCTCTCGAGCCCATAAAGTTTCTTGTGACCCATCTCTAATGATCTGACTTCATCATGATTATTAATTTTTTTCAGGAACCAGTGAAGACTAAACACCCTCAGCTGCAATATGAATCAAAATTGTACATGCTTCTTCAGGGTGGAAGTGAGTTTTCTCTTCGGCTCATTCCCTTTTCTGATTGCAAGTAATTTCTTTTTGTGTTGAGTCAACTGACGTGCCTATTGATTTCTTAATTCCTTTGTGAAGCTGGTATTCCCCACCTGAAATGGTTTGGAGTTGAAGGCGAATACAATGCAATGGTTATTGACCTTCTTGGACCAAGCCTCGAAGATTTATTCAACTATTGTAGTCGGAAATTTACTTTAAAAACAGTTTTAATGCTTGCGGATCAGTTAGTAAGTAGCTAGTTATTTAGAGAATTGGTTGAGCTTTGACTAGTGATTGTTGCTTCTCTACTTATGCATTGCTTGTTCTCTCCGCAGATAAATAGAGTTGAATATATGCACTCAAGAGGTTTTCTTCACCGTGATATAAAGCCCGACAACTTTCTAATGGGTCTAGGCCGCAAAGCCAATCAGGTACGTTCTATAGAATGCTTTTTTATATTTATAGTTGCCTCTTGCTGCATTTGCATTCAGACGATTTCGTTAGTCCATGCTTTTTGACAATTTTTAGTTCTGTTATAAGGTTTTCAGTCTGGTTTCTGGCCATCTATTTTGACATGTGAGATTGCAAAAACCATGCAGCTTCTCGTCTATTGGGTTGGTATTGCACTCCCATAGTGCAAGATGTACTCCATATAGATGAATATTTTCAATGGAATCGAAACCAGACACACATGAGAATATGACCCAATTTGACTTCATTGTCGTCGAGGCGTTGGACATGCATAAAATACAATACATTGGGGCTACTGTACATAGTCTATTTCATATTGAATTAGTTACTGCTTTTTGAGATTCAAGGATGTTCAAGCCCTATGGCCTTATGCCCTTATCTACCTTAGTATTCTATTTTACCATTTTTCGGTTCTGTACCGTTTGTTTCTTTCTCAACTTTTAATTTTTTATTTATTGGTATGGTGGATTTCCATGCTCTCTCTCTCTCTCGTTTTTGGTTTCTGGGATATATTCTTAATTGCATTAACTCCTTTTTCTTGTGTTGATTTTTGTTTGTGCTCCTTTCTTTACCTACAGGTATATGTTATTGACTACGGACTTGCAAAGAAGTTCAGAGATCTTCAAACACATAAGCACATACCATACAGGTAATTGAAGTACTTTCTTTATGTTTCAATAATATCATTTAATGTTTTATGTTTCATTCTAACTATCTTGCTCTGCTCGAGCCATGAATGGCCGGCCCTCTATGCGGAAATGTCATTTTCTTAAACACGAGACTGATGGGTGTATATCATTGGAACTGGACGTTCACACTGACTACTAGGACAGACTTGAACTCCTCTTATCCTATGTGACTTTATTTTATGTGTAAGCTTGCCATAGGGTTTTCCTTTTGTTGTTTTGTGTTGACTGAGGACTGCTATGTAGCACTTTCCCTGACACTCGTCACGACACTGGCACTCGGTCACCTGATTTAAATAATTTGGAGGACACGACATGTTAGGAACACTTTTAAAAATAATTTATGCATTCAATTCTATAGAAAATGGCTGTAATTGTAAATATAAAATCCCATATATACCTTAAATCTTATTTATCATCACACCATCCGCAAAATTATTCCAACAAAAACAATTTCATCATTGATGTGTCTTTGTATTAATAAGTTATTATATGTCGCACAAGAAAGGAAGACTTTTCTAAGCTTTAAAAAGAATCTACTATTTCTTTTAACACCCCTGATGTGTATTGCGAGTATGCCTAGAGTGTCCCTTGAGTATCCAAACTGGAAATGTTGATGAAAACATAGGGGACAATTTGGGTTCGAGTGTAGGTGTCCGTCAAGTGTTCGACACCGATACGTGGCCTTGACGAAGTGTCCGTGCTACATAGTCGGGGAGTATGAGGAAGTTAGGATTTTTTTTGTTTAAGTCTGTAGTTGTTTCGGGAGAGTAAATATACGCGAGCTTTCAAACTATCTTAAAATATTTTACGTGGGATAATAAAAGATTTTACACCATTGTCCTGCAGTAAGTGGCTCTTGTGAATGCCCTTGATGTCCCGGTGTAGCCCAATCTTTTAGATGGATATATCGATGTCTGCATGGCACCCGTGTTACAATTTTAGAGTCAACTTTTGGTTTCAGTTTGCTGAGTTGGTTAGCTGGCTAGGTTCCAATACTTTGACTTTCTTCTTGGCATCTTTAATTATTTTCCCTTTTCTCCCTCCGTCCCACTTTATTTGTCCCCCCTTTTGACTTTTTGATGTCCCAAATCATGTCCTATTTTAAATTGACTCACATAAGTTCCATTAATGCCCTTTCTCTTTTAAGAAAATTCCGCATTGGAGAATGTGCACCCTCATTTAATGTTAAAAAAGTGGGGGGTATTCTTGGAAAATCAAAGCTTTCAATAGCAATCATTGTGACCCCTTAAAAAGTTAGAATCCCGAAAATGACCAAACAAACTGGGACAGTGGGAGTATATTATTCTTGAGTTTGTTTGCATTGGTGTCTTTGCATCAGCATCCATTTACCTAGATTATTTTTGCCTATTGATGGACTTGTTTACATGATTGTAACTGTGAACCTTTTTCCTCCTTTGCCAATGCTCCGCCTTGTGGAAATTTGTCATGAATACTTATCAAATCTCCTCTTGTAGGGAGAACAAAAATCTCACGGGCACTGCACGTTATGCAAGCGTTAACACCCACCTTGGAGTTGGTGAGCAAGGCCAATTTGTTGCAGCTATTCAGATAACATGTCCATTTTTTTCAAGCTTATATTTTCTAGTTTCAATATCTTTTTATTACTTGCAGAGCAAAGCAGAAGGGATGATCTGGAATCTCTTGGTTACGTGCTTATGTATTTTCTGCGGGGAAGGTGGAACATTTGATGGGAACTCTTGATTTCTTTTATTTTCTTAGCATTTTTAGTTTTCTAATTTGGTTCTTGGGGTTTCTGTCATAGCCTTCCTTGGCAGGGTTTGAAAGCTGGCACTAAAAAGCAGAAATATGACAGAATTAGTGAAAAGAAGATGGTCACTCCCATAGAGGTAGCACACATTTTCCTTTGAGCACCACTGCTTATAGGGAGTCCTAGATGGCATGGGTGGTGTTGGTTTTGGTGGGTGGTGTTGGGTCTGGTGTATGATGTCTTAGTTCTGGCTTCTCCTTCGTTTAGCCACGTGAAATTCTGATTTCCGTCCTGTTTTTTTCAGGTGCTTTGCAAATCATACGCGTCAGAATTCATATCATACTTTCACTATTGTCGATCATTGCGATTTGACGACAAACCTGATTATTCCTACCTGAAGAGACTTTTCCGTGACCTATTCATTCGAGAAGGTAAAGTGTAGTTCTGAACTCCTTTCCTTGAACTAAATATCCCATTTTCTTCCGTCTTTTCTCCCCTTAGTCTCACGGAAGATGATCCTACCTTCAATCTTGAGGGGTGTCTTAGTTTCTTGTATGTTTTCTTATAATTTGATTGGTGCAGGGTATCAGTTTGACTACGTATTTGACTGGACTGTTTTGAAGTATCCACAAGTTGGTTCCAGTTCTAGAGCACGGGTTAGTACTTCTCAGAATTGCTGGCAAGTTGAGCTTTTTTTTTTGTTAAATGTTCCGTAACTTGTTTACTCCCTTTCAGCAGCCCGCTGGAAAGTTACCTTTAAACCCAGGGCCACCTGCAGAAAGAACTGAAAGGACCCCGGGTATGTTTCTTTCTTCAGCAAGTTTTCAAATGTGTTAACGAATGTAGTTGTTAATTGTCAATTTACTGAATCTCATTCTAGTTTAAGATCCGTCATCTGAGTAGAGAGTTTTCTCTGTGTGCAATTTAAACTGCTTGTGAATTTTTTTGTTTTGAAACTGCAGTCCTTCCATTTTGAATGGAAAGAATTACTGGTATTGATTTTTTTATGGTTGTCATTATTCATTTGCGCGTAGTGAGACAAGAGGTTCGAGATAAATTCCCAGGTGCAGTAGAGGCATTTGCTAGAAGGAATGGTACCGTTGGTGGTTTGCATGGTGGTGAACACTCCAGGCACAGCGATTCTTCCAGACAAAGATCTTCAGAGGATGTACCATCCTCAAAAGATGTGGTTAGTCAGAATTTTCAAATTTGGTTATTTAGAATTTTGTTGCTCGTGCTCTTAATTTTTAACCTGGATGGGTGGATTCGATTGTTGGTTCATTAAGTTCTCATTTTCATCCATAATGCACTATTTGAGTGGTGGTACCAATAGTGATGGTATATGACTACGTCCAATGGGATGAACCGATGAGTACAGGATTAATAATCCAAGTTGTTGGGATTATAAATGCCACATCCCCATGGCTGTTTATGAAAACTTCCCAGGCACAACTTTTCAACCATGGCTCTTCAGAAACTGTGCAACTTGTTGGGAACAAGTTTTGCTTCTGCTTTTAGGGAAAAAACTGCTTAAATATTGATTCTGGGAATCGATCAGTGTGATGCTTTCGTATATGAATCAAATTTTGCCAACCTGAAAGTTTTGACCAACACCAACAGTGTCTGTGGATTGTGGGATTGGAAAATTGGGTGTTTGTGATGGCTTTTGAGGGGGTGATTAGATTCCGGCACCTCGAAAGTTGTGTTCAGTGTGTTATCCGCAATATTTCTGCTTCTGCATTTGGGCTAAAATTATTTTTAAAGTTGCTTAAAAGCTCATTCAGACAATCATCAATTTTTAATGGTTTTCAGCTCTTGTAGAACTTAAAAGTTTGGCCAACACCTCAACAAGTTGCATCCACCCAGTACTCTTAATCTAATTTCATGCTATAATCCATGAATCAAATTAGCCCTGAAAGTGTCAACTCTTGATTGCTCTCTGGTTGTGTTACTTTTCAGCAAGCCGACTCTGACAGAAGTCGCACCTCTCGTTATGGAAGCACTTCAAAAAGGGTTGTCATGTCAGGCAGCCGGCCGGGCTCGTCTATTGAAGCCAGTGAGAATCGACATAGCCGGTTGGGATCGGGCAGCGGTCGCATATCTTCTACCCAAAGGGTCCAACCAGGTCTTGAGTCCAAATCAGCGTCTTTCACGCGTGCTGCCGGGTCTTTCACAAGAGGCAGCCGTGATGATCCTCTTCGGAGCTTTGAGCTGCTCACCATTGGTACAGGAAAGAGGAAATAAACGACATGCTTTTGAGTAAGAACAAATCCGATTTATGAAGGGCTTCCTCTACGTAGGAAATCAGCAAATCAGCTGTATTCTGCATGATTGTTTGACAGGATTCCATCCACAGGCATAAGCTCAAGTTTCTTCCGGAGAATTTCTGAGAAGTTCTTCCTCATAATCGATTCTTGCTTGTTATGATATCTTTTAAACTCATAAAACAAGAAATAGATTGTTCCATCTCAAGTTTAGGGAAATGTTTATATTGTTAAGATTGGCTGCTGTAACAAGTACTTTCCGGTTGTTGTCTTATGAGAAACTTGCTTAAATACCATTATGAGAAACTTTGCTTCCCTTTCGTTTCCGTTTGCTTAGTGGGAAAGTAGGATGGAAAGTGCAGTAAAAGAATGGGTTAACAGATCAAGGGCAATATGTATGGTTACAGATCTAGACTAGACTGTCTCGTCCAATCCAAGTTTTGGAATGGAAAGGATCCCATGAGGTCAAAGGAGTCTTTGGGAGTCTATTTTTCAGCTTTTCATTTTCAATTTTTTGTATTATGGTCAGAATGTGTTTTGAATTTGGAGTGTTTGGGTGAAATGTGCAGGATTCTGGGTTCTCCCAAAATCAAAATGAGAAGTAGAAGTTGAAAAGTAACTTCCAACCTCTTTTTCACTTCTTGCCTAGATTGCTCAAAATAGAAAATGAGTTCTCATGACAGCCAAACAAACAAAATGAGAAAAGGAGAATGGGAAACAGAGAAAAACGGGTGCCAAACACCGCGTAAGTTTTTTCTCACGAAACCGAGAAAATGGGCGCCAAACATCCCCTAAGTTTTTTCTCAAGTACTTTCACTTAACTTGGTTTTAGTGCATGCAAAAAGACCCTGGTGAAATTCTCATTTATTCAAGAAAAACTCCCGAATATTCATATATTCTAAAAAGGTATGGGTATCTCTAGCACCTAAGAAAAATACACAACTGTGTAATCACTCAAAGCGGATAACCAAGCAGGAAATATTGCTTTTGCTCATTCTAGTTAAAGCCTCTTTAGCTAAGCACTCTGCAGCTTCTTGTGGATCCTCTATGTGCCTGATGAGATTCACAGCCTCTTGATGCTTCATCACCTGGAGAGAATGAAAAGTCAGATGCAGTCTTTAGTTTTGAACGAAAAGGTGTTTTGAAACTTCGAAGGCATCTGTTTGCGTTGTTGAAAGTGCGAATTTGAGGTTTGATATACATGAAACATGGATCCGGATACGGATACGGATACAACATTTTTCACATATTATGAATCGGAAACTAAACCACTTCTTAAGAAGCATTGTGATAATTTTTTTATCCCCTCTCAAAATTTTCATTATATTTTGGCCTTTCTTATGAGCCCGCCTTAACGTGTCCTCAACTTGTCCGACAAAAACAACACAGAATTTAGAAGTTAGACATGTATCTAGGGCTTGTCCAACATGCGTTGGGAGTGTGCGAGAATGTGTCGGTATCCTGTTATAGAAGACAAAAGGTCAAGAAAATGGAATGTATACCTCCCAGATGCCAGTACTAGCTAAGATGACAAACTCAGTATCAGAGTCTATTCTTTCATCTCCAATCCCAATTTCTGCTGAGCTTTTAGGGTTTTCCTTATCAGCCCCCACTGCAGCACCGGATTCGCGCACGAATATTCGCACTTTCGGCATCCGTATGACACCTGAAATAGTTTGCCCTTCGAAACATTAAGATCTCAATGCATTTCGAGTGAACGCGTTTTCAATCAGAAGCAATGGAAATCAATCTTTTCAACACCCGAAAAAGAAAACTAAGCAGGGCAAGCAAATGTGAAATGTTCTTTCAATGGATCTTTGTCATCTTTCATTAGTATTACAAGCACAGCAAATTTATGTGACTGAGATCATTACGTTGTTTCAACTTTCATGACAACCCCAGCGGTCTGGGGCCTGCTGAGCCTAACATAGTGATCTAACCGTTTATTTTATTTGGTTCGTTCAGTTGTCGTGCATGCACAAAGTTAGGTTGATTATACATCGGTACTAACACAGTCTCAAAAAATTTAAAAGCCTAGAAGAAATTTGGAAATTAACTTCAATAAAAATATGTCTTAATCACGTGGCTATCAATACCGAATCAATGTGATTTACTGATATATAGTCCACCCGAATGAATGATTTTTATCACTTTCTTGGGGTCAGAAATTGTCCTTGTATGGAGCTGGCCTGTTGTGCTCTCGTCCCCTAGTTTCAAATAGAGCAATGATAAGAATACAACTTGAAAACTCAATTCTGGACACAATTGCATTTGTAGCCATTCAATGCATGTGGTTCTGAACAAAAATGTGTCTCGAGCTGTGTTCAGAAGGTGTGTTCCTAGACTTTTCCTAATATGTCTTCTCTCATTGCAAGTGATCAATACAATGAAGGGACATCATTGGAACATAAAGCAAAGTGAAATTTTCCCAAAACTGATGTGATTGATGAAATGAAAAAACTACTCCCAAACTACTCCCTCAGTCCCTTTTTTAAGTGTGTTTCTTCGTAAATCTAACTTAGAGAAACATTATCATTATTTCTTTTGCATCAACTTTTACCCCCACTTTACGCATTTCACTTCAATTTTTGTCTCCACTCCAAAATTATCCTCTACTATTACTTATTAACTCTTACCCATTAACTTTTCAAAAAGACGAAACAATAATTGTACAAACTTTTTTACCCATAACTTTTCAAAATATACACTTATTAAGGGATAACCCAAATTAGAATTCTCAACAATTAAAAAGGGACAAGGAGTACCTGGAATGAGTTTTCTAGACCAATGTCTTCTTGTCCCTTGATTTTGCCTTGTTCTATTGATTTGATGAGCTTCACCATCTCTGCACACAACAGCTCTGTATCCACCCATGTTAGCCATCACAAGCTTCTCTCCATTGATGACAATGGCAGATGCTGAACCACCACCACCACCACCACCACCTACTTTCCCTTTCTCCTTCTCCTCTGCTTTCTCTCTCATTTTCCCTCTTGCACCCACATGTGCCTTTCTCATTGCCTCTTTGCTCTTCCTCCTCAATTGAGACTGCAAAACCATATATAGTTTATACAACCTAGTCTGGGACTCCAAATATAGTTCAACCCTAGCGGTTTGGCCAAGCAAGCATAAGAAAGCACTAAATGCTTGTAGGTCGCATGTTCAAATCTCATGATCGCCAAACAATCTTTTTTTGGTTCGCCGGCCAGGGGTGTTCGGATCAATTTATATGGACCTCGACTGATCCCCTGCCCAGTCCGGTCAAAAGCTAGGCCATCATGTCAGGACTAGGGGGACGCAAAAAATTATTTTATTGGGTCTGACCCTAAGAATCAAACTTAGATCAATTGTGTGGGGAGCGAACCCACCAACCAACCGGACTAACCTTTGGGGCTAAACATTCTAAATCTTGGGGCTACTAGAGGGTTTGCATGGTCGATAACTTCAAGCCCCCGGAACTAGGCAAGGTTCGCACAAACTCAAATATCCGATTATCAAAATAAAAAGTCTGGGACTCCAAATGTTGAGGTAACTTAGTTTTTCAGAGGTGGCTATCAAACTAAGCATGAATAGGCTACAACTCGGGTCGTTCGAATTTATTATTTTCAAAAAATTTTAAGCTACGCAAGATCGGCTCGTGACTAACTAACAAGCAAGTTTAAAGAGAAGCCTTTTTTTTACCTCTTTGGGCTTCTTATCAAACAGATGTGACTGCATGTTCTTTGTAACTATGTCTCCAACTCTTGCATTGAAAACTCCAAAGAACCACACCTCAAGCTCTCCAACTTGCTCCCTCTGTACCACAACCGAGTCTGGGTCCGAGTCTGACTCGTTGTTTGACTCAGCTTGTAATGACCGATCCTCAACCACATGATACCCATGACTCACTGGCACCATCCATGAAGGCCTTTTTCCAAATTCAGCCTCTTTTTTCTGTTTCCCAGCATCTCCAATTATTAATTTCCTCAGCCGAAATGCCTGCCCATTTTCAATATAAAATTTATAATCCAAAATGTCCTTTCACAAATTTCCATATTTATTTGGTCCCATAAATGTAGTAAAAAAAAAAATTGTATAATACATAACTCCAAAGCACTCGGCTTCTCAGCAGTTGGACTGTTAAGAAGTGTTAAATCTCAATTGTTCATCTCGACAATTGATGTCCAGATTGTTAAAAGATCCAGGAAGATTGTTTCAACAAATCTAAACCATTGGAATCACTTTTGAACGAAAAGTAACTAATTGATGAAAATAAGTGATCAAAAAATGAAGAACCATGTATGATATTGACAAGGTTTTCATCACATGGGTTTTTTTTTTGGATTGAAATTTCTGTAATCAACAAGAACTCAATAATCAAATTATGTGATAATTCTAGTAATCTTGATCAATTGTGGGGTGTGTGTGTGTGTGTGTGTGTGAGAGAGAGAGAGAGAGAGAGAGAGAGAGAGAGAGAGAGAGAGAGAGAGAGAGAGAGAGAGAGAGAGAGACCTTAAGCTTGTGATGAAAATCCTTAAACCCCATGATTATGCTTAAAGTTTGACAGGCGACTGTAAATGAGTGTATCTCTCTGATAATTTGAAAATGAATTGATCAGATAAAAACGGTAAAGATTTTCAAATCAAAATGAGAGAGGGAGAGAAGGATATCATCTGGTAACAAATACAATTTTTTTTACGTACAAAATTTGCTGATTTTCTTGTATATCTCACGAGAGAGAGAGAGAGAGAGAGAGAGAGAGGATTTGAAGATGTTTTGAGTGAATTTGAAGTGAACAAAGCTGTTAGGATTCTCCTATTTAACTCCTAAAGAAATGGTTCTTATATATAAATGAATTAATGTAGGCATTTTAAGTGCTTGTAATTTTCTTTTTGAAAAAATGTAACTCCATAACGGTCACACTAACCCATTTTGTAAGCTAATGAACAAATTTTCCTTTTCTTATTGAGGGTATCCGAAACATTTTGCTTCAACTAATCTCTCGGATAGATGTAATCCTCCAGTCCCACATGTACCGGGTAATTACCGGGCCTAAGCACTAAGAATAAACCTCGAAGGGGAGTGAGTTATAGAATTTCACCACAGGTGAGATTTGAATCTTAGCATGCTCGAAAAAAGATCACCTTTGGTCTAATTCCTTCCACTTTTCTAAATTCCTAAGATTTTTAATTATGAATTTGGGAATATCATTTTTTCCCTTTCGAATAAAAATGCAAAGCTGTCACTATCCTCCAACAACAAATGACATCCACAAAGTTAGCTTGGGCCGGAGTCACATGAGATTTGTTTAGTCGTTAACTTTAGGATCTTGGAATTAATGTCATTCAAAAACAAGGATCCAAAAATAAATCAAGGCGTGCATAGTCTATTCCGGACACCCATTTATCAAAAATATTAAAGAAGATAGCTTATATGAAATGTTACCTAAGCATGTATTAATGCAAGTTAAGACTATTTATTATTATTAGATAATAGGAACCACGTGAATTTGTTAAGGTGCCAGCGAGTTTGCTTTGGAATGTTTAAAGTCATTTGTTAGGTTTTTCTTTATGTCTTCCATAATTATTTGCTTAAAAATTACTTTGTATCATAGCTTTTTATATAGCTCACCCTCCGTTATTTTCTTGAATATATGAATATAATACCTTTTAGGCCGCAAGAAAGTTATTTTTTGAGAATCCTAGTTCCGGCGTGAATGGTCTGCCTTTGACCGGACCAGTGAGGGGATTAATCGAGCTACGCGTAAGTTGTCCCGGATACCCCTGACCATCAAACGAAAAAAAAAAACCTGCTAGGCGGATTTTACCATTTATTCTTTCCGAACTGGGGGTTGCTGTGCACCGTGCAATGCACCACTCGGCCGTCCGATCGTGTTTTGAACGGTTCGGATGCGTTCGGCAATTTTGATTTAATTTTGTTTTATTTTTACCGGTAAAAAATCAAAACACATCCGAGCCGTCCAAAACACGATCGAACGACCAAGTGGTGCACAACACCCTCCCCGGATTCTTATTCCTTGGTTATGGATACAGTTCAAAACAGGGGACGGATGTGGAAATGTTGGGGAAAACAACGGGTCCTTTCCCCTCGAATCAAGACAAAGAAAGAAGGGAATCCCGTTGTGTTTTGAGTGAAACCAGCCCTCCAAACACGTTGGAGCATTCTTTTTAGTCTTTTCCGTTTCCTCCATCTTAGGAGTCATTGTCAGTCTACAACTGAGTCACATGAAGTAAATTGGGGGGTTTTGAACTTGGAAAGAATTTGGTTTGTGGAATTGAAGTAATCCTTCTTCAATTATGCTACGGACACGAGCAAATAGATGTGAACGCGCCTAAGCGTACGCATCATGCATGGCCGGTGCATCTCAACCATCTAAAAGCATTTTAAACGGTCCGGATGTTAAAACAAATTTTGACTGGTAAGATACTCAGAATTTGTTTTAACATCCAAACCGTCCAAACGCATTTTCGACAGTTGAGATGCACCATCTGTGCATGTGCGTACACGGACGCGCGTGCGCGAAGTAATTTTGAATAGATCTAAAGCGTGTGGGCAATGTGAGACTGCCGTTTTGGGGCTGTACTGCCCCCAACAGTCCGGCCAATTGCGTTCTCATTTCGGCTCATCGTTCCGCTCAATTTCGAAGATTTGGATCCGTTAACAATGCAGAGCTCGTGGAGTAAAAGAGTCACTTAAAAAATCAGATACCAAATAACATCTGATCCAATTTGCCACCCGAAATGACAACCAAACTAGCCGGACTGCACGGGACATCTTACGATAAATGAAGGGAAGATACGAAAGGGTTAAAAAAATCGAACACTACATACCAAGACCAGAAAGAAAAGTTTTTAAGTAGAGCGTAATTCGGAAGTCGAAAATACGAAAACAATATCCATTCTCCTCGACTGGCCAGTCAAATTAATCGACCAAAGAATGGGACTCTAGAAAGTTCGACCAATAAAGATTTCAAATTGTAGTAAAACACGTATTCCCAATTCCATACGATTGCCAGTTTTCTGAGGTGAGAAGAAGGATTTGATCATCCTTGTGAATGTTTCACAGATCTCAGTTATTGAATCCGAATCCATTTTTGGGCATAATAATATTCCGAATCCATACGATCAAACATTCTTGGTTCACTTGACAATGCAATGCCATCAGGAAAACTATAACCAACCCCAAAAAAACCATATTCTGGGATCTCTTAATAGAATACAGAAGGTTCTCAAACTGTGAATTAGAAAGAAACAAATCAAAACTAGCCATCAGTACAACCTGCAAAATCATAACAAAATTCCGGCATATCACAGAAACGCAACGCTTAGGCTGCACTCTGCTTTTTCAGCTTTGCAAGCTCTTTTCTGATCAGTCCACCCCTCTGCACATAGCAAGTTAATCGAGTCTATTAGCCAGTTTCAACATTAAAAAAAAAGGGGTAGAAAGCAAAACAAAGAGACAGAAATTTCTTCAAAAAGAAAACACGTAAACTAACCTTGATTTTTGCCAGCATGAGCTTGAACCTATCAAAATCATTAAGAGCAGCCCTTCTTTTTTGCACAATCAGCTTTCTGCCCCAGGAGCTGTTCTCCCACTTGTTCTTAACATCTACGACCACAAAACAAATTTCAAATTTCCAAGATTGTAACTGATACAAAAGGAGGATCAAGTTTCTATCAGTGTGCTTACCTGCAGCCTCCATTGCTGCAATCAGTGTTTTCTTCTTCGGGACCCGTTTGATGTCAATGGTGATGTCAGTGAGAGAAAGCCTCTTAAAGTTCATTTGGCATCTCACCATGTCAGGGGCATCCACAAGAGCCTGTGAATGCAAGCAGATGAAAATTTGTTAGATGGGTAATGAATTCTTAGCAAAATGACAAGGAAGCAGTTTCAAAGTGGAAGTGAAGTGTAAGGGATCTAAAGAGATCCCAAAGTGCTATCAATGTTACTAGTTCAATCTCAAACTCATGTGCATTTACGGCGGACAAAAATCCCAACTCGGATGCTGTTAGATGGCAAATTTAACAGTCCTACGCAATGTAAATACTACCCAACCAAAAACTGTATTGAAACCAGAGTTCTAAAAGTCAGCTGCCTAGGCGACAAGTAGGCACCTAGGCGGGGCGACCAACTAGCCGGCGCCCTTGCCCTAGGTGCCCCTTTTCAGCCCACCTAGCGCCGAGCGATTATTAGGGCATTGATTGAAACAGACTCTAGTAAGGTGGATATCAACTGTAAGATAAAAAGCAAAAATCTGTACAGAAGTCTCTATTGCTTCCATGGGTCCGACATGATTAGTTAACAATTCTTTGCCATGTTTACTTTCGGGTGCTCAGGTGTCCGGGCTGAGCTTGACTGCATTTTCAACCCATTCCAAACTTAACCAACCAAGATACTTCCGCAGTTCTACTATTTACAATAAAAAAACTAGACAGAAAAACCAAATCAACCAAAACTTTAGGGCAATTCGACATCTTTGAGGTCAAAAATTCTACAAAGGCCAAGGCAGCTATAAAATCCCCAAAACAGGAGGAACTCGTCACAGTATAATGAATCCAATTCCTAAAACCATTAGAAAATAGTCACATGCAAAGTTACCCACCCTCAAATGAAGGGAATTCATCAAAGTTCAGGAAAACAAGTATTCCAATAGACCATTTTTTTTTACACCCAATTTCCATGAACAGAACTAAACGTTAGAAGCGGGAGCATATGTACTGAGATTTACCAACTCCAACTATTTAATTTTGGAGTGCATTTCAGCACAGCTGAAAAGCAAAGCAACCCTCCGGCAAGACAATAAAAATTTCTATGGCTGTTTAACGCCAATGCCCAATTTAATGATTGTACCATTTCAAGGCCCAAAACAGGTAAAGCATACACGACACTTTTGCGCTACGTAACAAATGAAACACGAAAAAACCGACATATCAACTTCTTGAAAAGGGCTTCCTGTGTGCGCGTGAGAGAGCAAATGTTGAACTGTTTTAATACTTAACACCGCCGACGGAAACAAATAATTCGATGTCACATTATTCGACCATTTCAGCTAAGATCTAAGAACACTGTAAAAGCTTAACCATAACCAACATGAAACCAAAAACTAAAAAAGCATACCTTTCTTTTCAATTTTACTTATACTTTCTTTAGTAAAAAAATCGCAAATAGGAGAAGAGAGGAAGAGTACCCTGTTTTGATCGATAACGTCGACGATAACAACGAGCCTACCATATTCCTTTCCATAGTTAACCAAAGCCACCCTTCCGATCTCCACGTAACGCTTGAACGGCTGCACAAAAATCAAATCATCAGAAAACCAAATCAAATCACAACCAAAGCAGCTCAGATTCGAAGCTTGAGAGAGAGAGAGAGAGAGAGTCACCATTTTGGTCTGAAAGGATGAGAGAGAGGCGGGGTGAGGAGAGGGGAAATGAAGAAGGCGACTGATGGGTGAACTAGGGTTTTTGAGCCTAGTTTTTATAGGATCTTTTCGACCGTCGGATCCGGCCCGTCACAGCCCAAATTATTGTGCAGGGATTGAGCTTCACTTTCTAAGACGAGAGCCAGCCCTCTCCGCCCGCCCCAGAACCAGACCCAGCCCTCTCGGCCCAGCCCAGAAAAGGGTCATGTTTACACTTTACACCATCTGGCAATTTACCTAAGCTCTAGTTGTTTTTGTGGTCTAAGAAAAATTAATAATAATCTTATATGTTTGGCTTTGGCACTAAAATGAGACCATGTAATCAGGGACGAGTGCTATATACACAATCAATAAATATCCAATAAGGGATTCCTTATATATTACGGTGCGGGAATTTTTGTTCGAAGATCAAATTTCGATTATCCGAACTGTTAGATGTGTTTAAAACATGTTTTTAATCTCCAACGCGAGGATTTGTCAAAAAAAAAAATACCTGGAAGGGCTTGATCCGAGCATTTTTCGATAGAAATGTATATGTACGTTTTAATCGAAAAATGCTCGGATCAACTCCTTCCGGGTAATTTTTCTTTTAGGAATCCTCATGTTGGACTTTAAAAACGCATTCTAAACACATCTAACGGTTCGGATCGTCGAAATTCGATCCCGAACAAAAAATCTCGCACTTAGCCTATATGAGGAAGCCCTTACTAAAAAGTAGAAATGCCTCCTATACACAATTATCCAATCACAACCTCACACATACATGTGGGACCCACACATAATTATGAGGTGGCCCTCACGTGTATGTGAAGGGTTGTGGATAGATGATTGTGTACCTAGTATTTTTTATCAGGGACTCTCCTCCAGGAGCCAGGGATTCTGTAGTACAAACCCTTTAGTATACTATGTAGTGAGCTTTTGAACCGTGCATCTCACCAATCAATGATTTAAATATGTTTGTTTAGTCTTACTGATAAGAGTGCTTCTTCTTATTTAATTTGAATCATCGATGATAGAGATAGACTGCTCGAATGACACAATACAGGGTTTTTGAATTCCTCCAGAAGAGAGGAACAATATCACAAACTCTCACGCACTTGGATTCCTTTGTGATTTGGTAATGGAAATGACTTGATCAAAAGCATACAAATCCTTTTTTTATAGGGAAAAACATACAAGAAGTCTTAAAAAGCATATAAGAAGTTTTAATGAATACTCCATTAGATTATCAAAGTATTGAAGTAGGTACTACTCCCTCCGTCCCTTTTATAGTGTTTAACTTTTCATTTTGGGTTGTCCCTTAATAAGTGTGTTTTGAAAAGTTAGTGGGTATATTTTCTATTTTGCCCTTAAAAGTGATTCCTTTTTGAAAAGTTAGTGGGTATTATTATATGAATAAGTGTAAGTAGTTAATAGTAGATGTTTTGATGTGAGAGAAAATAAGTTGAAATTCTCAGGCAACACACTTAAAAAGGGACGGAGGGAGTAATAAATCAAACATGAGGTACCCTTTTTCGACCGGTCAGCTTGTGCGCATCTCAACTAAATTCCCTCCTTAGTCTGGTCAAAGGCGACCATCTACGCTGGGACTAAAGAATTCACAAGGGAAGTTCTTGCGGCTTGGCCCCAAAAGGTTGCCAAATTTTGAACTCAAAATATTTTACAACTCATTGCTATTACCAGTTGAGCTATCCCTTGGGTTCTTTGCAACTTTATTTTAGGTGAAGAATATGCATTCAAAGTCACAAATCCTCCTTTTTCTTCAATCTAAACGCATCTTCTTACCCTCTTACGTTTATCCAAAAAGCATAAGAATCTTTACCCTCTCACTCATGTATCTATGCAGATGTAACTGTTGTTGTATGCAGGTTTACGCATAACTTGGAAGGTCCGGCTGTTAAATATGAATCTAACGGTCGAAAAGATCGTATAAAATTAGCTCAAACCATAATCGCTAGGATTTTGCTAATTCCAAACCGCCGGTCAGTATATCGGACACCCTTGTATGAATTTACATTATGTGACACTGAAATATGTTGGCGTCATTATGCAAATTCATACAAAGGTGTACGATATATTGACCAGCGGTTTGGAATTTTATTTGATAAAAATGGTTCAATGACTCTGTTCTATTGTTTAGAAAGACATTTTACTCTATTGAACACAATGCTGATGGAATATTTGACAAAGCCTCAAGAATTCTTTTGACAATTCCATTCTAATGAGAGTTGAAAAAAGTGATGAGGAATAAGCCATAATTGTTGAACAAAAATGATAAGCTAACGCCTAAGATGATTCTCCCAAGCATGATAATAATATATTTATTGCATTAAAAGAGCATGATGCATAGGCAGTGGCGGACGCAGGATTGCAATTTTCGCTTAATTTGCGAGGACCACTCTTCAATAATTTTATAAAAAAATCTAAAATTGTACTAAAAATATGTAGAAAATTGGGGGGGAGTGCAGGGGCTGAACACCCCCCTAGCACCCCCCCCCC